>LCZG01000044.1:56081-186020 GCA_001483325.1 Huntiella savannae | reverse complement strand
GTTACGGGATAAGCCAAGGGAAGGACATGTAGAACCCGTGCTCGCCAACAAATCAAATCGAAAGGATGTCAGACCATACACACACTTCGAAATGTCGCCGATGTTCTAGTATTCTATCGTAGGACAGCACTTAATCTCTTCGCAGATCTGCCATCTCTGTCCGAACAAAACTAACAAAAAGCAAAAAATACATACAACACCGGGTATTCGCACGTGGTCACCCACCGTACTACTAATCCAGCGCTCTGTGGCTTGACTATGGGGGAGCAGACGGGACCCCGTATTTTCCGCAGGCTATGGTCGTATGTGGAAGGTTAATGTCTTAGCGGGGTATATATTTTCACTTATCGTCAGTTTTGATAAGCTCATGATCCACACACTGCATTCACAAGTGGGGTACTGCCCCTGACATTTGCTCCACAGACTCCACGTGTTCAACTTTGGGTCCAGGGACGTGTTGCATATATAGCATGTGTACAACTTCAGACAGGAAAAAGTTGAACATCTTGATAACACTGCCTATGAAATACATTGCATACATGAAGAACGAGAAAAAAATCAAAAATCCATTTCACCGTGTACATAAAAATCTGCCCAATCCAACCCAGCCCAGTAAAATCACGACAACAAAACAGTTAAACAAGCCATAAGAAATCCTAACCAGAAAACACGAGCAATAGGAAATAGGAAAAGGAAGGAGAGCCTCTATAGTTTATATAGAAAACACAAAACAAACACAACTGGGGGAACATAAATAGGCCCACGTCAGATAGCCATCCCGAGTAACCGAACGACAAAACCTTTCAAGAGCCCAGACAGAAAAGAAAAGAAAAAGAAAAAGCCAAACGCGGGCATGGTTGAAAGGAGAAAAAAGCCGAGGAAATCAAGTGTTTATCCGGATTTGTCTGTCAAAAAGCAAGGCAAGATTGAAAGCAAGAATGAAGCAAAAGAAAATAATCATGAAATAGAAATGGGTATAGATGTTTTACATGATAATGGCAGGAGTGTCGACGTTGGCCTTGATCGACTTGTGGGGAAGGACGGAACCACCGTTGACGTAGATCTCGTCACCAATGGTAACATCATCACCGAGAACAGTTACATTCTCCAGACGAGCCCACTTGCCGACCGTCGAGTTCCAACCGACAATGGCGGACTTGACCCAGGCATGATCCTTAACCTTGGAACCAGAGAGAAGAACACAACGCTGCAGACGGACACCGTCACCGATAACGACGTTGGGACCAATAGTGACGTTGGGACCTATCCGGCAGCCCTCACCAACCTTGGCAGTGGGGTCAATGAGAACGTTGCCGCCGTGAACGTAGGGCTCAGTGGCAGGCGCAAGCTGCTCGGGAGCGCGCTTGGCAAGCGAAGAAAGGTACAGGCAGGTACCAGTCAGGAAATCCTTGGGCTGACCAACATCCATCCAGTAGCCCTCGAGGTCGAACGAGTGCAACTCGTTGTCCTTGACCATGGCGGGGAAGACCTCCTTCTCGATCGAGGTGGGGCGAAGCTCAATGCGGTTAAGGACCGAGGTGTTGAGAATGTACATACCGGCGTTGATACGGTTGCCGACGAAGATCTGGGGCTTCTCGACGAAGCGCTCAATGCGGGTGGGGTGGTTGGGCTGGTGAACGACGACACCGTACTTGGAGGGCTCCTCAACCTTAGTGACCACGATGGTACCCTCGTTGCCGTGCGACTTGTGGAACTTGGCGAGCTCCTCGAAGGGGTAGTCGCAGATAACATCCGAGTTGAGGACGAAGAAGGGAGTGTCGTCCTTGGAGAGGACAGCCTCAGCAAGCTTGAGAGGACCAGCAGTGTCAAGGGGCTCGTTCTCAATGGAGAAAGTAATGTTGACACCGAATCTCTCAGAGTACTCAGCAAGGTGCTTCTCCATAACCTCGGGGCGGTAGTTGACGGCGAGGACAATGTCAGTGCAGCCAGCCTTAGCCAGGGCCTCGACCTGGTGCAGAATCATGGGCTTGTTACCGAACTCGACCAGGGGCTTGGGGAGGGTCAGGGTCTGAATGAGGGGTTACGTGTTAGTTGCGACTGGCCATGAATTTGGCGACAATGATGAGGGGCAGAGCGCTGCTTACGAGAGGGCGAAGACGGGTGCCGAAGCCACCGACGAGAATGAGAGCTGTAGTAAAGAAGACATGTTAGTCTATGTAAGGGACATTTGTCGGTCAAGTATTTGACTGCAATCCAGGGGTTCGCCATTGACAAAGTAGACAGAAGACGACAGGTTCGCAATCATGTATATCTGCTGTCGGATTCCGTAGATAGACGGGAGATGGCAGATGTCAAGCGACAATGGCGGTGGATCACAGTCAAGTGGCGCGTATAGCAATAGCAAATGACGCGGATATGGGACGACGGAGACATACCCTTCATGGTGAATGTGTGTAGAAAGAGTGATTAAAAAGGTATAGAAAGAAGAGTCTGATTGTCGATTCTATGACAAACAAACACACACTAAAGAATGGAAGAGTGGAAGGATAAAACAATTGCTGATGATATAGAAAAAGATTGGAGTTGTTGAGTTCAAAGAGAAAACAGAAGAAAAAGGGAAAGATGGAATTTACGGGATGGCGCGGGATGGCGAAGTTATAAGCAAACTCAGAGACACTTTGCCAACTACAGGCACGGACAACTGGCGACGACCGTCGCTACTAGGTCACGTTTAGGTCACGTCAAGTGCCCCGGGGCGGAGGAGCCATTCAGAAGCTATACAGCGAAGAGCCAGCTATGTCGCAAGGGTTCAAGCGAGGCCCCAGGCTGAAAGGAGCCAAGTACGCAAGGCCTAAGGTGGACCCGCCGCAAATCAAGGTCTAGTGAAGAGCCAACAAAAGTTAAGCAAGCAAGCAAGCAGGTAAATGATGAGCATAGTCACTTCCGTGTCCTGGAGCTTGAGGGGCATGCTAGAGACACCAAGGGCGAAACAAGTTATGGCCAATTTTGTACATGGGTTCCAATATATCCAGCCATACAGAGAAAGAAGCAAAATACGCAAGAGCTAAACATGACGATCTGACCCTTCGCGCCCTCTCCTTCCCCTCTTGCTCCTGCTCCTGCGCCTGTGCCTGCCTTCTGTTCCTACGGTGTCGTATTGTATCTGGATATTGCTGTATAGTTACTTGCCAGCCTGGTTATTGACATTCTGTCATGTAACCAGCCAAAACATGAGGCTTTGTTGGTCAAGACAACAGTGGTATTGCAGCCATATTTACGACCAGAGACAATCAAACTAAGACACCGACTCGGCTGTTTCCCCTGATGGACAGGACGTCTTGTTCCGGGGCGCAAATACGACAGGAATTTGCCCATGTGGGCACGCAAGCTCAGCTGGCTGGTTGTCCGACATATGGACATATAATTGATACTTCTAGAAATAGCACCATTACCATAGTCCCCTCTTCCTACTACATCCTCCCCTTTCTCCATTCCTCATAGACAGAAAGTGGAACTTGGGATGGCGACGTGGCGGGATCCAATCACACTCCGCTTTCTTGTCTGTCAATCATAGCTTTCAATACGCTAAGCTGGTGACCAAGTTTGCGCCGAAGAATCGAGGGAAAACAAAGCGAGTGGGCAATCGCCATGCACAGGGCAGCATAGAAGGACAAAAAGCACGGGCGGTAAAGGACGATAATCCCATCGTAACCTTGGGGAGGGGGGAGGTTTTACTTCCTACTCGGCATCTACGATGAGAGCCGCAAGATATCTTGTAGGAAGAGATATGACAACTTACGTGGGGTTGAATTAACTATAGCCCCACCGGTTGAATCGTACGGAATAGTAAACCGTTGTGGATCGCTTACTGCCGGTTATATCTTGGTCCCGTAGTTCGCTAGTGATGGTCTCGACCGTTACTTGAAAGTCGGGGAAGTCACCGGAATCTCAAAAAAGCAATCAACTGCTCAACCAACAGACCAACATGGCTTCTTCTACCTAGAAAGAAAAAAAGAAGCAACGGTCTCACAAACTTGCGACATGTCCCCTTGCCTTGCCAAAAAGCCAAGACCCGTTTACGCCAACCGTAGCCCATGGATCAGAGAGAACTCCGACACGCTAACCCCTGGAAAGTCTTGCGCCCCGCCCCCTCCATCATAAAAAGACAGCAAGGCCAGAAGCAAGTGAGGGGAACGATCGAATGTGTTCTTGAACGACCAAAGTTGACTTTATCCGTTGTTCATGGACCGAGATGACGGTCTTGATATGGAGTTTTTACTCTTGTATCTCGTTGGTTCGTGTTTCATTCACGCGCGTCTTTTGTTAGAGATGCAAAACGTACGTATAATATGAGACCCACTAACGTTGGGACTCGTGCCTCCCGGTTGGTCGTTAATGTTCGGGGCAGTGTCTATACACCCACAGATGTAAGGCTGCATGCATCGCCCGATGTTCAACATTCGGACTGATATCTGTTGAGCTTTTTTGGTATTCACAGGTGACCAAATACGATGTCGTAACTGCTTACACCGCACATATATAACGACATCCCAAGTCAGATCTAGTGTTTCTCTTTAAACATGGTCAATATGCACATTCCAAACTCAATATTTGCAGGATTGCTTTATAGTCTTCCCACAAGAATCTCGCTTGCAGGTATAGACAAGGGTAGACCGTCACACCCACTAATGTACACATGTCTCTTAAGCTTCCACCAAGCAAGAGAAATGGTGAACATGCCACGATATCGAACCCGGACCTACAAAAAAAGTCAACAACCCAAGTAAGTGAATGCGTTTGAGCCACGAGGGCGTCATCGTCTCTCGTCGCCAAACGAGGGGGCCTGACATGAATGACGCAAATTTTCCTCAAGGCACTGGTTCTTGCCGTTGAGTGCACATGTATGCAGGGAGGCGCACCCGTCATTCCATATGATATAGTCGACGTGCATACGTGTGTTATAGTTTCAAGTTTCGTTGTTGCCATTGTTTCGTCTATCCGGCCCTGTCGGCCGTCCCAACTTGTGACTTGTGGCTTGGCTTGATATGTAATCCACCACCGGCCATCCACGGAATATCTCAATATTTCAAGTCTTAATTTTTTAAAATCCGTCTCACAGTCAGCCAGTCAACCAGTCAACCATGCCTTCATTGTCGTAAAAGCCACAATACAATCTACGTGATCGACAAACACAAAGTCCTCCCCCACCAACTCATTGTTTCACACCCTCCCAAACGAAATGGGCAACAACGAACGACCAAACCAACAACTACCGTAAATGGAAACGTGTTCCTAACAGACAAATCGGATCGTGGGAAGCGCCAATTCTTGTGTCATATGGAACGACAAAGGAACCATGAAGGAAGGCCACTTGCGCATGTCACGACTATCGTGTTCTTCTTGTCCGAGATTACGGACGGGTTCTTTTTGTGGAAACACTTTGTGGAAACATTGTAGTGGTCAATTACCACAGCCTCATGCCGCCTTGATTTTATCGAGGAGAGATGGAAATTGATTGCGGGGTTTTGCCCCGCTGTAACCCTTCCATGGTAACTTTAAGAAAGGGGGGAAGGGAAAGTTTGGATTGTATGAACATGTGTAGTAGTTGTAGTAGTTGTCTATCTAAGATGATGGCAGCTTTGACTTTGCCCTGGAATCCTTACTGCTCATGTTGGTTCTTGGCGATTTCGATGATGCTGAGGTTGGTGGTGAACTTTGGAATCTGCAACCCAAACTAGCCCCCCCCCGGTGGCCTGTTTAGTGAGGGTTATCGCGAGGGAACAATCGGTGTGAACGTGATATGCACAAAACCTCGTGAGACCAACAAGTATAACCAGCAGTCCAGCAGTATCTGGTTCCGGCAAACGTCGACTCAAGATGCATACATACTACACCTCTCTCGACAGAAATCTGCTGTATAACCTACACCCATCCTATAATCTACAACTTTCCTGCCCCCTCATTCCCCACCCAAACAACGCAAGCCATCTTGGTCGAAGCTCAATGGAAGCTCCTCCGACTCAGGGGCCCAGGGGCTATCGGACTCCTTCGGCCGTTTCCATCATCCACATTGAAATCCAGCCGCCACCGTGCAGAAATACGACAAAGTACAGAAAAACCGGCGGCTATAAGGTGGATTTCCATGCCCATATAAACAGAAATGAAATCCGCTTGCATTAAACAACAATGATCCATCATCATTCGGTTATTAACGCTAAAGAAGCGAGTTTTCTTGTGCCGTTTCGACAAGACCCATCAGATGAATATACCCTAAGACAAGGGTATACTGATACCGTTGGGAGATAGGGTTATTGTCAAAATGCTAACCCGTAAACCGGCGCCGGATGAGTGCTTCCGCGATGTAGAGCCAGATGCAAGAACGGGACCTGTCAATATGTGACACAACGAGGCTTATGATAAGTAAGCATGGTAGCGGAATATAAACCGCGTATAGTCTTTCTTTGGTTTCTAGCACGGGGTCTCAGCTCGCTTGGTAGTATCTTCAAGTAGAAAATCGGTTATGCCGCTGAATGACATACCTCCCTTGGGTAAAGTTGTCAGTAGAGATGATTATATTACATGTAACAAACAGGTTGAGTCGAAGTGCCTGTTCATATAGCAAAGATAACATAACATACGGAACACATCTTGCAAACCCCAAGTGACATGTCCAACGAGAACCTCCGTCACAAGTACCAAGACATACCGTAGACCTACATCCACGCATCAACATTTTCTAAACCACATTCCGCAAACCACACAAACCCGGATACCACCCACCCACCCACCTACGCACTCGTTTCTAAGAAACAAAACCCCCAAACACCCAAAGATCCCAGTCTGTACCCCGGCCGATACCCTCCATCCCATCGGCCCAACCCGACCCGTCCCACCAAAACTCCATCCCAGCCCACCACAAGTGTAACCTCCCTCAACCCACTTCAATTCCACAATCCCCTTCGTCCAACCTCCACAACCCAACAGTCTCCGTCTCTCCATCCCGTCCCTCCACGTGACCTATCAAACTAGGGTCACTCTCATGTCACACCAAACCCCAGTCTCGTGACTACCATCACGACCAACCTCTCGTCTCTCACCCCACGAACCACGATAATTGGCTCGTTAATCGCCTCAAGGATCTCTACGACGAACCGGATTACCCCATCTAAGACACCCTGAACCTCAGCTTGGACCAATGCCATCTCTTAGCGTGACTGATTCCAATCAATATTCCAACCAATGACATGATCGGATCTATGAGGACCCCCAAACTTGAGAAATAGACCTATCGACCAATCATGAGCAGTATACACATATACTCTTGACCGACTCTTGCGACCGTCACTTGCCACCTGTGGTTATAATGAACGAATATGACGTGGTCAGCTCTAGAATGTCACAGTCCAGCCATGCCTTCTCCACGCGAACCATCATTAGACAGCACGACACCATCAGCTTGCGCCGCAATGTCAGACAATCCGCCAATCAGAGCCTCGAGCTGAACGTCAACTTTAATCTCATCATAGTCGGACAAGGAACATATTAAAGAGTGGGGTACATCTGTAACCAAATCACTTACATACAATAACATACATGTAGTCAATGAGGGACAAGGAATCTTCTATAGTGAACAATCTTTATTTTATTTTTAAGAGGGGTAGAGGGAGGTTAAGATCCATAAAGGGGAAAGGCAATATGCCATAACTGAAATGTGACGTAGAGAAAATGTAAAAAAAGGGGATTCGTGAAGGTCGTAGATTTATATATGGTTAAGTTGTGTAGAGTAATCGTAGAGAATAGCGTGTATAGACGTGACAATGATATGTAGTGACGGCGAAATGGGCATAGTACAGTGAGTGCTGAGAAAAATCATGAGTGCTTTTAGTGACCCTGGGCCATGTCCGAACAGGTGTCCCGAGCTTCACTATTCCGATATTTCGGCCCAAATTTGTGGGGTAGTATCCCGACAACAGGCCCGGATGGCAACGTGATTGGTCCGACGGATGAGATAAAGGAGAACGGGACCGGCGGTAAGCAACAGCAGGGAGGAATAGAAAACGAGGAAAATGGAAAGAAAGAGGAAAAAGAAAAAAGAGAAATAAAAGGCAGTAGAGAGATAAGAACGGACGTGACGGTGGATTCATGTGCAATCTGAGCACGAGTTCTGGAACCGAAAGAGGGTAGCTGTGTAGCTTATCCAGCCGTCTGTGTATTTGCGAAGAAGGAAAATAGAAACCGAACGGGAAAGATAAATTTGGAGAAAGGGCGAAGGCGGAATGGGCGTGGTAATGGATCGAAGCTTAAAATTGTCCAACGTAGATGGGCTGCTTAGTCGTACGAGGCGTTGGAACTGCTGGATGAGCCAGAACGACCCATGCGCGGGTGAGCTTGGTGAGATGGCATAGCTTGAGGGGCAGTAAAGCCAGGACCGGCTCTGGGCATACCAACACCAGCGACCATGGTGGAATTCGGAGCTGGCAGTCCCTGAACAACACCGTTGCGGGCCAACATACCACCATTGACACTGAAGTTGCGGCACACCATGAAAGCACGCATAGCAGCGTTCTCACGGGCTAGTTGGGGAGTTTCGTAAGAAAGATCGGTTTGATACTTGCGGCCGTTGACAAGAACATAGCAGGCGCACCCATCAGAGCCGTGAGAGATATCGTAGATGGGATCAGACCAACCGCGACGGCGGCAAAGACCTTCAAGGGGTATCAGTTAGCATCTAAAACCAGGAAATTACTACGCCGACATGTGTAAGGAATAATGTTTTCTTTGTCTGGAAATATGGATGGTGACCAATGAAAGCGATATATCGAGTTTGGGCTTGTACGAGGTGTCGTTAGGTCCACGCCATCCGGTGAGATATTGAGGCAGAAGCCAGGCTTGGTCAGGACTGTGGAACCATGGATGCAACTAACTCCTGGAGCCATGGATCAATCAGACATTGCCCCAGAGTTTTGCAAAACCAAGTTTATATGCGATACCATTTATCGGGGTGCATGCTCCGGTTGGGCTGATATGTAGTCTAAGTGACTGCCGTTTCAGCCTTTGATGCATAGATGCCCAACGCTAGCGAAAGCGGTGGCAAAGAATCAAGGGGCATTTTTGATGGAATCAAGAGACTTTGATAGGTCGTGGCGTTTGTGAAAAGAGCTTGCTCGATACTTAGGTGTTGGATAATCGGTAGTGGGGCGAGGGATGTCCGGAGATCAAGAAATCGGGCCATACATAAGTTGACGGGCCGAGTTTGGTGGTCTGGGCGCTTGGCAAGTTCTGGTTGGCGGGATGACGACTTGCGAGGTTGCATACTTTTAGGTCGGTAGGTAGGTAGGTAGGGGCAAATTGAAAAAAGACAAAAGGGATGATGCAAAAGATGAGTGCAAAATCGACTTACTCTCGAGATATTCAATGTAGAAACCAGACATGATGACGATAGTCGAAGCAAAGAGCTGGTTGATAGATACCGGGGTTTGCTGAGCTTGGCGAGTTTGGCAAGGGGCGTGAAGAAAAACGGCTGATGGCGTGGGTTGAAGAATGATGTGCCGAAGGAGAAGTTATCTTGAGTAGTGACCGGTAAGATGTGTAGATGTAACCAAAGATGGACAACAAAACGTAAATAGCTGCCGGAAAGAGAAATAGAAAGGGTGAATAGATCAAAGTTTGCTAATGTGATGATGTCGATTCGAGAAAAGGGAGGATGAAGACAAGTGAGATGACTAGGACAATGAAGTGGTCATCAAGCCAATATATAAATGAATGGGACAAGTAAAGACGAAAGAGAGAAGAAAGAGGAGCAAAGGATATAGTCAGAGTGCGGTATATACGCAAACTATATACTATTACGGCCCGGATACTGCATCGACAAGGTCAAAATCACAGTGGCAAGTGGAGATGGTAGGAACTGCACACGGCGACCACCAACAGCCAGAGGAACAGGGACACACGGCGGCAAGATCAGTAGCCAGTAGCCAGGGCAATAGTAATAGCAACAACCAGAAAGAAGCAAGGGCAAAAAGAAACAGTCAAAAGGTAAGAGCCAAAAGGTAAACGTAGGACCCAGAGGAAGTTCAAGAGGAAGTAGGAGCCAACGGGCCTAGAATCAAGCGAGCAACGAGTAACGTTTTGACGTCCCGATGGACGACAGGAGGACGGAAGGACGAGCAAAAACAAGTAAAAATGCGTGGAAAATAATAAGCAAGGACCCTGGGGATGTATGTATGTATGTATGATGTCAGAAAGCTAAATTGCCGAATAAAACGATCTATTTTCAGATGGATGACGTGAACAATTTTTTGTCTTTACATATGGACTGCTGGGTGGGCATCCTATTGACATGGTTGCATTAGAAGACAAGCAAAAAGAAAGAACCAAATTCTGGAAAGAGGCTTTCTTGTTTGCTTGCTTATTGCCCGACTTATTTCTGGCAAAAGTCACAGAAAAGGATACATACAGAGTCTTTTCTATTCGGAAGGCGGGAAGTCTTGGTTCACACCCCCCCTCGCAGTCGCCATTTCCAGATTTGGACAGAGAGCTTGGTATAAATTTGGGGGGTTTATATTGTAGGTTGCAAGCACATACATATGTACAGAACACACATAATTCCTGTGATTAATGTGGGTAGTCTGGCCTGGTGGATAACCGTGACCGTGAAAGCCGGGCTAGGCCAGGTTGATCGCCAGTATTTAGGCCTTGAAGGAAGGTCCAGAGAGACCCGAGCAGTAAGTACGGTGGCTCGTGATGCGGAGAACGGTGATATCAGAGGCGACAAGGTAACATACTGCCGGGGGGACGAACAACCCACTGACCGCGAGGCATGGACCGTGAGTGGAGTGAGTCTCCCGAGCTATACATTGTATGTAGACGTGAAAAGAGCTTTCTGGCGGTTCCACTCAATATCGACGTCTCCCCGTCCCCGTGCAGGAAAATAACCTGGCTGGTGGAAGGAGACAAGGAAGTAGGATCGTGACGTCTTCGAGGACAAGTCCCGGGGGTTATCTAGATTAGGGTTATTCACGATGTCATTAGGACCGAATCCGTAACGGGTCTCTACTTGGGACCGACATTATGTGCGCATATGTCTCACAGGAATAACCTAGAAGAAGCCCAAAGTAAAAAAAAAATAAAGTTATAAAAAATTGGCATAGGAAGTAAAAAAAAAAAGACTCACCAGATCCGGATACAATCCCATCATCCATCATGCACCTACGACTTTCTACACAAAAGGGAATTAACAAGACCTGCACCCACATGCAGTAGTGTCACTGAGGAGCAACCACGTCGTCCTGGCGTTTTGGCTGGTCGGAGGTGGCGGACAAAGTGCTTGTTCTCGAACTGTTATATTACTCACGCCATATACGCCGGCGGGGTCATTAACGTTTCTCGGATAGTATGGACTTGAGCAAACGAGTCCGCAAGCCATGGGAACACCGAGGCCCGTCGGCCGGTCCGTAGTATTATCGTATCCAATAGGTGTTATGGTTGTATTATTGTTGTTGCTTTGTCGATACTAATTAGCATCCTATATAGATGGATATGTACAAACGTACAGGTATATGGATGTACAACATATACAACACACACAGACACCCCGGGCGGAACAAGTGGGCAGCAAGCATCATCAATGTCCGTTCGGATTACAACACATACGCCCGTGCGGGCCACACAATAGTAAACCCAACCTCTAACTCTTCAGTGCCGCCGAAACGACTCCCCGGATGCCCACCTGTTAGAGTGCCGTCGGCGCCTTGTTTTGCTGGTTTTCCATCTTTTGCTTTGGCTAGCACATATAAGGTCTTCTGCACGCCCGAGACATCGGGCGAGGTCGGTGAAGAGTAACGGCGGTGGGAGGATAGATGGGGAGAGACACACAGTAAGTGAGATATGGTGTATATAGGTACAAAGGTATCCTCGGGTCTCAGGCACGCCGGGTATCCACAAACGCCTAGGACCTCCTTTGTTTGACCCCGCTCCATGGGTCCAATGTACGGCAACTAAGGTCTAGCAACAAAAAGTAGGAACACCGACAAAACCACCAAAACCTATGCAAGAAAAAAAACACACATATATACAAAAGGACAAAAGACTTGCTGCATTCTCCTTTACTCACCGCCAACTTAGAAAGCGCGGTGTTCCCTGTAGAGACAGGTCGCCTTTCCCACGACGCTACATGATGGTGCATATAAATATGCATCCCCCAATTTCACACCCCACTTCGAGTTGTACTGCTCTCTTATACAGGAGCCAAGGGATAGAATCGTAGGAAGTAGTGGAAGCAAAAAACAAGAAAAAAAAAGACCGAACCAAGAAGTCGATACTGTGATGTTGTGTTAGGGTTAGACATTCACATGCAGCTGCGTAACGGCCCAACCTAACCGGTGTGGTAAGGAACAAACTTGCCACATGAGGAAGTTGTTTTGTGTGGATATGGTCATATACAAGCATGGAACTTTCTCAGTCAAGGAAGAAGATGCAATAGTCAAGGGGTGACAAGGCAAGAACCATATTAGGCTTGTAACAAAAGATGGGGGAGGTGTTGTATCTGGAAAGATGAAATCTTTGCTTGACGACCCACCGCCGTGCATGTTGCCGCGCAGGGGTTCTCCTTGTGATTGTATTTAGGCAAGATGAAGCTTTGCCATACAAAACTCTCCCGATCTTGGGTTATCAAAGAGATCCCAAGAGATGGGATGTCCGATACTGGGGAATCGGGCCTGGCAGAATCCGACCCGTCAATGGGTGGACCAGAAGACTGGGATGGGGATGGACTTGTCCCAGAGAGGAGATATGAGCTGACTGACGCGGGCACCTTTTCCTTGGGCTTGTCGGTGTGCAATGCATGGTGAGTTGGCAGTCTATATGTCTTTGATACCATGACACATTCGGTCATTGATCTTGGGTCTTGAAACAAGGTCGTGTCTTGTGCCTTGGCAGCCAGTCAAGTTCCTGGAATCTGTAAGCAAGCACGCCAAAGACACACATTCAAAAGTCAAATAAACCTTCGGTATACCCCTCCTAATCCTAATTCTTTCCCCACAAGATGATCATTCTGGAGCATTCGGTCTGCTCGTATGAGTTTGCCAACAAGCCTTCTACCACCTCTCCTCAATTTTGCCCCTCCCATCTTGGCAACATCCATCAAAAAGCAGCCAACATAGAAGGAAGCCTCATGCATAAGGGTCCATCACCAAGCACTGGGTTAGAAATGACCAAAAACAAAGCAAAATGCAGCTCTACACGCATTTGCCACGGCGTTAACCCTTCCCTTTTTTTCTCTTTCATATTTCTCCCTATTATCTGCATGTCGTTCATGTGGATAGCTGCGGAATCAAACATGTCCATCTCCTTTCGTCGCAGAAAGCAAACAACAACACCAAACGGTTACTCGACACCTGCAAAGGCCTAATTGTCCGTCCCTCATCTGATGTTTCCTTTACATTTTTCCAAAAGGGAAATTTCTAACCAGATTTCCCCCCCTCGCGTGTAAGCCCCAAAAGGGAAAAAAGTCTATTTCTGGAAGCTACCGGGCGACCCTAACTTTTGCGATTTCGAACGGGACGGACGAGGGTTTAGGCTTAGCTGGATAGACGGACTTGTACGGGAGTACATACCATTAGATGCGGCATTTTATATTGCACTTTTGTTCTATGGCTTCGCTAAATGTACCAACCTAGTCACATAAAGTCATAATTGTGCAGTCGGACCCTACTCACCCGGCCGAGAGAGCCGACCCCAATTAAACCCTATTGAGCAGGCTGCTCTTCAACCTCTTCAACACCATTCGCAGCCGCGACGACATCCGCCTACTCCCGCCACCCAAACGACGTATCAGACGGCCCCCACATCCAGCAAACTGACCACTCACAGCGTTACATGTACCCGAAAACCAGTCCCTGTCGACATAAGGCCGGGTCTGGCAGCGCGCGTCGCGACCGTTTCATTGGCTGGTTGTAACGGTAGAGAGGTTATGTTTTCCTCTTTGGGGTGTTTTCTGACTTGGTAGGTTTTGGGCTGACTGGTCGGTTGACTGACTAACTGACTGAGTGGCTGACTGACTAACTGACTGGTGGCTCTTTGAGAAGAGGCAATGAAACTGACTTTGGTCGGGTGGGGGCGTGGCAGGGGAGGATTCGGTGAGGATCGTGGGTTTCTTTGATATGCGGCCGGGTTGGGCGGCCGGGTGCATGCGGGGAGGGGATGGTGAGGAAGAGTGCTGTAGGCCCGAAAGGGCGTTTTGGTTAGGCCGCCATGGGCTTGGGAAGTGGTGTATAGACAGTCGGCCTGGACTTGTCTGTGGTTGATACTGGGTGGCTAATGTTTGCCGTATCAGGTGAGTTTGCCACTGTGAGAAGCTCGGGATTCCCAGCTGGACGCTTTGTCCGACGTAGTCTCCACGGTATCTACAGCACACCGGCCCAATATGCACACTATTGCTATCTACCGTTGTATCAAATAGACTCTTGGTACAGATGTATATCATAGGTCCAGGCGTTTCATGGGGATTCAATCAATATTCGATCAAAAGATGTAGCCTGGTGTAGATGCATGGAAACGGTATCATCCATCTAATGTCGTACCAGTTAAACGCCCATTGGTATGGTGACATTTAAATTTTCCTACATTAAGCAATGACCTACATAGCTGTAGGGAGAACCAGAAAGCCCACGCAGCTTGGGTGACGGAATACTTTGTACAGAAGTCTAGCCCGGCAGTTGTTATTACATCTGCGAGGGAACATGTCTTTTCTATCACAGTACATACCTTATCACTTAGACTCTAGCTTAATCTCCTCACATGTCTCATGTGCCAAGAGTTACTGCATCCAACAATTGGAAGTGTATGTAGATATGTACATACACAGCTTCTTTTCTCACCATGTGGATCCATCCATAGCTGCACATTTTAACGTGGAAAGTGACTCGTCGTTGTCGTCATGACCGGTTGTTAACCAAATAGGGAAACCCGTACGTATCACCGGGGTTAAATGAATAACCTAAGAACCCTAAATCCCGGTACACGGCCTTTCCTTCCTTCTACAAAGGTATCCGTTTGTTTATAGCTCCTACCTGTTTCGTTCCCCTTGATATAGGACGAGGGGTGAAGGGCAAACTAGCTGGCCATAGTTTTGCAAAACCATCCAAGAGACTTGTTTTTTTCTTTCGATTCACGATGTTGACACATTCCTACCGTCCATGATCACGGCCCGTTTGCCTCACCGTCTCTTGATCCCCTCATCAAAGCCCAATCGATCCCCGCTCCTTCCTTCTCCACCCCCTGGACCCCACTGTCCATTTTGACCGGGGCAAGAGCGGCAGACTAGGGTTTGTTGGATTGGAGGGTTGTATTGATGATGATGGTGGGAGGGATATTGGATGCTTGCGTTACTGTACATATGTATGTTTATACATTACATACATGACGCAATTACGCAGGGCTACTGGACAAAGATAATCCATTTTGTTCAGCTCATCTTTCTTTTGGGAGATATACTGCTCATTGTGAGGTTCCCTTGGAATCGCCCCTCTTCATACCAGCCACCTTGTGCCTTTTAAAATCCACATTTCCTCCTGTGGTCTTCTGCAGCTATTGGATTGGACGTACATACATACATATGTACATGTGAACATACAACAGACACATGTACATATATGTACATATATATATGTACATATGTACAGTACGTCCATACCACTATGAAATCCTACGGGCCCCTCTTTTCTCATTTCCTGCGTAATGAGCTCATATGTGTCCTGCTAGCCGGAAGGTACCACCGAAGCCACGAAACATGATCATCCTTTACACATACATATGTACAATCCACAAACAGACTTTTGTCTGTCCCAACTTATATCTGCGTATCTTGATATACACACTTAAATATGTGGCTATTCAGTGTGATGTGATGTACGGACTCACCTCATTTCGTCGTGTGATATCTGACAGAAAAAACGGACAACCCTCGTCAACGTCCGTCCCCCACAAGCCCAGTAAATCTATTGCATCCCGACGCGGCCCACCGTCGTAACCACCAACAAAGCACGTCCGTGATACCCCAGTTCTACTCTTCCGACACGCACCCCCGAGCCGAGGACACCATTGGAAACCACCCAAGTACCACATTATGTTCCCAATCCAGCTAAATGAGAACCACATCTATAGCTCCAGTATCACTGGCTGTGTCACTGGGCCGTGTCTTCGCTTTCTCGGGAAGATGAACTCCTATGGTCGCTTGTGGGAAGCCGCAGATCTATCGTTGATTTTTGCACGGGCAGTGTCCGCGTGGACAGTATCCTGCATGCCTTTTGGACTCCCCCTTTACTTGGCGTTGGTAATGACGGAGAATAGACAGTTACAGATGTATGGTGCGGAGAAATAATGAATAGTGGTATCCCTTGCGGTTCCTGTGTGTAGCCGAGCAGGGAAGGCCCATTAAGAAGACATGCGGTGAGAACCACGAGGATTAGACATGCACAGTATCACATATCACAAAGGAAGGCTAAAGAAGAAAACATCATGTACATACATACATACATACAAATGACCCAGATATCCCAAGCGCCAAAAACAAAAATAGCCACCCTTCTCAGAATACGTTAGATAACCGGCTTGCCCTTGAAATAGGCCTTCGCATTCTTAACGGCCTCTACGGGAAGCACATAGACCGGGTGAATAGGTTCAAGCAGAGCCTGTTTGTCGAATATGGGCCCCTCAGGAAACTCATATGGAACAGCTTTCCACTTGTCATATTTGCCAGTATCAGCATCGGCAGACACAGTCCAGTAATGCTGGGCAGCACTCAGCCCAGCAAGGACATAGAGAGTGTGGTAGCAATCAGATCCCCTACATGACGGTTAGCAGATTGTTATCGTCGGTGAAGGCACCGAAAAAACTTACTTTCCAGGCTTGTCACGCATACCAGCGAGACCCCCTCTTAACTGGTCATCTTGACAGCAACACATGATGTAACGAATAAGTCCCTCTCTACTCATGATACTCTCCACATAGGGCTTTTCAGACTCAGCAGCGCCCTCGATAGCCGGGCCATTAAGAACCACCTCAATCAATGGCCAACAGCCACCGACCCAGTGGCTGTAACAGCCGTCAACAAGCTTGTTGGTACGTCCAGAGAGACCACCCTCGGGAGCATTTTGACGAGCGGAGAGCCAAGAAATGAGGCTCGGGACGTTCAAGTAACTAAAAGGGTTAGATGATGTTCCTCGTGAATTTCAGATGCTATCAACGTACCGAGTAAATGTGTCAAAGGGACTATCGATAAGTGTCAAACACCCAAGAGCACAAAAGGCATAGGCACCGTGAGCTTCGCCATCGGGCTTACCGGAAATACCACCCTCGTAGGTTTGGCCTAGTTAAGGTCAGTGAATAGTCGTACGATGTGAATGAAAAGGCTTGGGCTTACAGCGGCGAACGTAGTCACCCAAGTTAGTGTGCAGATTGAAGGAGCTATCGACCTTCCCCTTGAGCGGGGAACTTGGGGCGATCTCTAGTGGCAAATTAAGAAGCGATATGAGAACTGTTGCACAGAAAGCACCGCTGTATACATGTCAGTGAGAATGCACAGAAATCTGATGAGGGTATTGATATCTTACCGAACGTCAATCTCTCCACCGTCAACCATGGCAAAGCCACCGTCTTCTTGCTTCAGTAGAGACAACCATTCCCACATGGCCTTTCTATCAATCGTGTCATATGCTTCTTTCCCTCCAACAATCAACAGAGAAAGCACCGTGGCATACGTCGTAGCCAAGTGCGAGTCATAACCCAGACCACCACCGAAACCACCCGTCTCGTTTTGGAGGTACTTTGCAGTTGCAATCATACCATCCCGATGTCCATCCACATTCTCACCTAACAGTCTTAACCCTCCTAGACACCAGTACAAAAACCATGGCCGTGAGGCATCCGCCGCATAAAACGGTGATGGAAGCCCCCCGAGGGCCTTATTCAAGAAACCCACCATGCGTTTCCGGTTAAGAGAGGGAATTCCATGGGCATTGAAAACTGCGTCCTTGGGGAGGTCACCGGCCAAGTATGGCATGACATCGCGGACTGTCTCGTTTTGTACAACGCTGGTAGAAGTCTCAAGGAGGTCGACGATAGGCGGGAGACCGAGATACAGAAGTGGGATGACGGGAGCTGATGGGGCATCATCAATATCCTCCCAGATATCATCTGAAACAGGAGCTGGAGCTGTAGTTGCCATTTTTGTTGGTTTGTGAGTTTATAGTCGGATCTCACGATGAATGAAGTGTTTGAAGAGGAGAAGATTGGAACTAGCAAAAATTAGTTTCCTGGATAAGAAATTTCCAAAAATCCAGTTGATTAAAGAGTCTTGTAGAGAACAATGCAAGGCTTAACAATAGGAACTGAACAAACAGATCTCCAACCCAGAATCACCGCCCGGAAACAGTCAATTGGCGCATCATAATCCATTCATTCCATACATCATCATGAGCTTCACCTCATACACCCTTGCCCAGTTCGGCCCAATCCGGCTAGATGACCCACTCTTTCGGCCAATTTGTAGCGGCGGGTAATCTTCGGGGATTTGAGTTACATGGAGATGGCGAATGAGCCGGGGAGAACAATGTTAAGGGAGACAAAGAACAATGCTATGGAGTCTTCTTTGAAGATGGTTATCGAAAAATGTTGCTGAATACAAAGTTGGAACACTTTTGCTTGGGAACATGTGGGTATGAGTGTTTAGGGTTCATGAGTAGTGACGTCAACGGATGTGCGGGACAGACCGGTGATGACCGACCGGTTGAAGATGATGTACACCGACCACAAGAAAATCTTTAAATTGTATTGTGATGGCTACAGAATAGGTTATGTGGAACTGCCATCTTCTCCCAGTACTCACTAATCAAGTTCTACCCCAACCACGCGAATACCGGCCGATTGCCACCCAAGTTCCCTAATTGACTGAAGATCGTGATTATCAAATGTATACCCACACCAATGTACCACTTTAACCTGAATCAGTGTCTCGGTTAACTCTCTATTAGTCTTCATGTAGTCAAATTACAAGCTGACCAGATACACCGTTGCGCGGGGTGCTACATGACTTTGGTGACACGGATCGCCAAGGTTACTCACAGCTTGTAGCCCAAAATGAAGCCACCATACGGTGATGCCGACGACATGTCCTAATCTACTAGCTACACTGTAAGTACACTGTAAGTACTCTGTATACAAGAGTCACCGCCGGCTGGTTTTCATGCCGGTCTTCGGTCAATGGACTTTCGCCCGGGCGCGTACCGACCGTCGATGTCATTTGAGTGTTTAGATATGGCTTGTGGAACATAACGCTTGCTTATGAGCCACAACTGCTGGTTGTCCTCCCCTCTAGTTGACCGCCTAGGTAGATAGTCTCGAGTTTGTCCTCTGTTAAACTATAGGGATTATGTGTTACATAGACATGTATGTCGGGTGTGGTGTCTAAGCATATGCCAGGTTCACGGCTTCATTGTGTAAAGAAAGCATACACGGCCTTGATTACATCATTTCAAACTCCGCGTGTGAGGACCACAACTTCTCGTCCACTATACACAAATACTCCCCACATTCTAATCGCCGGACAAACAGCCACCTGTCTGTAGACACTCAGTGCATACCGCTCAACAAACGCACCATGTCTCGCCCAGAGACAGTGGCGTTTCACGTGCCCGTGCCTCATATGTGCTCTCCAAACACACACATATACACACACACAACACCAAAAGGCCACGGCCTCGCCCACCACCACCGATAAAGGCGGTCAACCCACACAACCATCGACTCGTCCGCCTCACGCCTGATTATGAAAAGCGGTGTGTCCTCCATGTACAAGTGCATAATATCCCATTCTAATGCCTCCGATGACAGATATCTCTGTAAGCGGCCGGATAACCGCGGATGCTCGTTCGTTTCCCCAGATCGCTGCACCACGAGGGGAGACTCCCGTGATTGCCTATCCGCGTACATACAACTGCAACTCTCGCGAGCGGGGTAATGCCATCACAGACTTCGCCTACGCAAAAGAGTGCGTGGCTTGCTATTGTTCGGTTATAGGCCTGTGTAACGGGTCAGGAAGGGATAATCTCGCCCTGGCGTTGCAACCCACTGGTCCGACTGCCACGTCCCTTGATAACCCACCCGTCTCCATACATTGACCTGTAAATCTCTGCCTAGAAGTGCTTACAACTCCACTCGTAACGCCACCCCAGCCCACTCCGAACACTCGTGCCGGGAGACGGCCGGGGCAGATGCCTCTCGGTCTCTCGCTTCAGCAGGACCCCCGCTTCCTTCCTACAAACATACTTTTTGTCTCTTGCATAGTCCATCATCCTCCGGACTGGCCATTCCTGCCCTGTGACCTTCCTATTGATGCAGATACCACTGCGCATAACAACCGATGCATTTGGCCAACAATGAGCGGGCCTCTTCTCTGACGTGGCCCACTATCGACCCGCATAAGGGTTTTCTTCAGGGTTTCCTGATGACTTTGGGGTACAGGGACGGGTGATGCTGCAAGATGATATCATGACCACGGGTATAAACTAAACTTGGCTGGTTCTATGTCTCCGGGGAATAGGTCACACGCGGACAACGAGACTCGGTGAAGTGTGGAAGGGCATATCAGGAATGGTAATATGACTAAGATTTGGAAGTAGGGCGGTCTATTTGCCTTTGGTCTCTAAACTAGTATAGTTCGTGGTGGTGCGGAGGCAAAATTGCGGGGATTTGCACATCTGGATGAATATCGAAGGGTATAACGGCCGCAAACTTGCGGGGCCTACCTCAGCTGTTACTCCCTCAGCTCTTGGATCTCAAGTAGTCAACCATTGACAAAGGCATCATTCGCAACCGAGGTACATTATGCCGCTACTGCACTCAATCATGTGAACTCCAATGTAGTGAATACACTGATATAGTGAACACTTAGTCTATGCCGTGCATGTACCGTGCCTTGTTAGCTTCCAGTCAATGCGAGACGAAGTAGCAACACAGCCCTCTATACTTTCCGCCCCGTCGACGCTGGTTCCCGTCTGTGTGTACGCTAGTGAACTACTAACGTTGAACAGGTCAGTAATTAGCCAACCAAGATTCAGATTCCAATATACCACGGCACGGCGTGCATTAGCACGGACAAATCGATGGAGTCACCTAGAATTCCATCGAGAGCCTATACAAAAGAATCTTCCATGACACTTGAGATGGACGCCTCCACCACGTCACAAGACGAGCACAGAACACAAAAATTAGCGGGTTTTAGGTGACACGCCCGTAGCAGTAAAGTCTACTGCCCATAGAAACTTCCTCGAGTTCTTCTGACGCTGGGGAACCGGTAGTGGTGATACAGAGCGACTTATCAGTCCATCTAGAACTCGGCAAAAACAGCCGCCAATATGCACCAAGGCGTCGTCAGTGTTACCTTGAAAAGAACTGGGTATTCCCGAAGATTGTATCGTATATGTACGTATAGCCACGGGTCAAGAAGACCACATCAAAGTCCGGTTAACCTACCTATGGAATACCATGACCAATCCGGGTCGTCGTCGGTGGTTTCCTTGCCAAGTCAAAAGTCCCAATCAGGCAATTTAGGTATAAAGTTTTGCAAAATCCTACGTTAAACCCTAACAGGCTAGAGGTCTAAGACGGGTGGCTGGGGGGGCCTAGGATGTGGGTTGATAATGAAAGACATGATGTCGTGAATTTTCAAAGGGAACCAACAGATTCGTGCAGATAAGTGTCTCTGGCTGAGGATGGTCAGCATACTGGTTTTGGGGGCTGTTGTTGCAACATTGTTCAGGTTTGGGTGATACTTCTATCAGGCCTCGTTTTCCGTTCGTCTTCTTTGGGTGGTTGCATAAGTGCAGCCGACTGTGTGTGTCACGAGGTTTTTGTTAAAGAATAAGGCTGGCTTCTTTCGTGTGTGATGAATTGAATGGAGTTAAGGGCTGGGTACGGCATAGACCTTCCCCAATAGAGACTTGAAACTTTGGAAAGCTAGTCATGGGTGATTCCCTGGTTGAAGCTTATCAGGCGTCGCCTAGATGGACCATGAGACTTTTTTCTTGTTAATCTTCTCCCCGTTTAGGTATCATGCAAGTCAGGTTTAACCAGCTTCTTCGCCTGGTTCTCCTTGCAGCCTACTATTGATGGTAGAATCCGTCCAATCCCTAGACTTGACATTTATTGGATTGTGGGGTTTGATGGTTGATTAATCAAGGTACATACAGAAAGTCGGGTAGTGGGATGAAGAACACCGACATGACGGGTTCAATTTAGCCGGTAGCTTTTCAGATATTCATTTACAGTGAATGCAGATATGTTATATGTAACGCATGTGACGTATGCGGGTAGTTGATAGGGTTCAAGGTTTGATGGTTTTCGTGATGTTCCGAGTGGCGACCTGTCAGACAAGATCTTGATAGACGATAAAGAGTCCACTAACAAAGACTTGTCCGACAAATCAAATACTGCGTCACGTTCAACTGCATGTGTTACGTACCCGCCACATTCGGTTTGCTTTCCGACTAACGAGTAGTCCTAGCCAAGTCGACAAAGTAAACAACAAACTTGAGAGACTACTGTACATATGTGCAACTCCCCGAAACCGCCCGCCGACCAACCGACCCATACGCCCGAACAGTAAACCACACATTGGCATACATGCATAGCTGCCCAACGCTAGAAATCCATTGAAGCCCAACGCAACGGCGCGTTGCAGTGTCCGGGAATCCTACCAAAGTCATCGAACGATGGGCGAGAAGGTTCCTTTGAAGGGTCTGACTTGGTCGTGGTGTGAATACCCCGCATGAAAGACGGGTTACCAAGCGAGAATGGCCGTGGGTTTCTGGTTCAGCTTGAGGGAGCGCAATAGAGGGGAAGGGGGATTCATTAACGACGGAGACGGATCGCTTTCGGTACAGAAGAAATCAGATGACATGGGCTTCTTTCAGGAGTACGCAGATGACTGGCTCTTCGTGATTGACTTGTTGACTTGTTGGTTAAACGTTGTGCTGGCAGACAAGGTTTGTTCCTTTATCAAAGTCTGTGCAGGCCCCCGATATATCACAGACCGGAGCTGTCTTTTGACACAGCCAATATCACACGGTGGATCCAACCCCGTCCGCGATTCATATCCGGAAATGCAATATCCGTAATTATATGCACGTACAGACATGCCGCCCCCAAAACGTCATCAAACCCCGCACTACTAAAATGAGCATCAGTATCAATCTCTAGAAAGCCTCTGGGCCCATCCATACGCCTTCTCGAAACCCCCAAACGCCACCAATCTCAAAGAACCGCAACCGCCGGCCCCAAATTCTCCAACTCTACACAATTGACCAACTAACTCATCGCCCGCTTCTGGCCCCCAACGAGTGAAACTAGCTCGTGGTACGGCGAAACGAAGTCGCCTGACTAAGCGCCACTGTACTATGTAGTATCTTGGGTGATGCTGGCGTTATCGTCTTGTACTTGTGTCATGGCGATCCCGCAACACCGTTGCATGGAAATGTCGTTGTCATCTCGACCACGGTGGAGTTGGAGGGCCAGTTGTTCAAGGATCGGGGTTCAACGCCTGGGTGGCAAACTAGGGGTTTACGGCGATTGTGGGTGGATAAGGCGGAAAAAGTGTGAACAGACGGACGGGTAGTTTGGTCCAGGGTTCGGAGTGGACCGTGGACCGAGCTGAGCTGAGCTTGGTTGATAACGTCAAGGTAGGGTCACATTTTGGCTGGTTGCAGACGTACAGGCAGAACCGACGGTGGACATAGCAAGTAGCAAGCAATGAAGCACCGGAAGCCATCGGCACGATCAATCGTACATACGCCGAGACATGCGTGGCTCGGATTCTCGTTGTGTTAAGCGGCCAGTCAACCGACCATGTTTGGCTATGACGCCAGACGCTGGGGGGGACTTGATGACCTGTTTGCAGAGCCCTCAGCGGGTATTCATGCTGCAATGTTACAGTGGGTCGTGGCGCAAAACCACCGGATTATAGTGGTGCACTACAGGGTACAATGATACAGGCTGCAATAATGGAGGGTGCAGTGCATGCATGATGGCGTGGTATTTAGGCGTTACGCCGGAAAAATGTACAGTAAATGGCAAAAACTCGGAATCTGGCCACTATGAGCGAGGAACCTATGTGTAGGTCGTTCCAAAGACAATAGAACATTAGAAGGTGTCAACGACTTTAGCTTAACATCCTCTTTGACGCCACTAAAGACATGGTTTTTGTTCTAAGCCTCCTAGGGCGGGCTTTAAACAATCATTGGCTAAGAAGGCTTACAGATTTCCTTTTTAGGAATTGAATGAGAAAGTTACAGTGCAAGTCAGACCCCGCTTTCCAGTTTTTCTTGGTCTGTTTCTGCATGCCCAAGTAATGCAAACCTCCGAGTCCCAGGCTTTGATAGCCAATAGAAGGTTGTATCCTCGTTTATCCACAGGTTTTAACCGATAATACAGCTCACCGCCTTTTCATAACCACACAATGAAGCGACCTTCATATGTAGGCCATTGAAAGTCTGGCGATTCGCCTATTGTCTTATAGACCTCCAGTGTGGCTATGAGAGTATGACTTGTTTGAATCCTCGGATTTTCTTCCATCTGTTTGTCTTTCGGCCTTTCTATCTGATTATCTTGCCCCCTTCATTGTCAATCTAGGTGTTTGCCAGATGTCATCAATCGGTTGACTCTCGCGTCATTGCCAGCATTGACCAACGATTGGCCAATCGCAAGGCAAACACCACAACTTTACTGAACCATGGTCATTGTCATCATCGGCGAGCCATGAATCGAGGACTGGTGAATCTTTCTCACTTGATTGGCCACCAAGGCCTCATCTGTACTGCCACTTGGACGACACAACGTCCGATACCTTGTCAGGCGTTTTTTTTTCTTTCTGTGTACACACATACAGTCGAGGCTTGTTCTGTCCTGCAGCTCTAAATTGTCCGGTTTTATGTTACTCCCCCAGGCGTTTTGTTTGCTAGGTGCTTTTTCCTCTTTTGCCTTTTTACGAAAGAGCGGTGACAGCATTCGGTTCTGCCCTGGTCCCGGACCCGGGCCTTGCGCTACTGTACTACTGCACTCTGCCATATTGATACTACGCCATCATGTATCATAAGTGAATTTAGCCCTCTATATTTACTCAATCCATGGCCTAGCTTTGACGCCACCAGTAAATGGGTCGGCAGCGACCCCAAAGACCGACTCAGCGATTCGCTGTAGCCTATTTTTGATCTTCCTCAAGCAAAAGTTGATGTGTCGTCTGTCGTCTGTCGTCTGTCGTTTCGTTGTGTTCCTCGACGGACGCCGGACGCCATGCCTCGTGGTGACTTGATGTGGTTTCTGCCATGAGCCGCTCTCGGCCCGTCAAGCAGCATCTATGTCTGCAACGTTGTTCAACGCCCTCCACTTTTAACCTCTGCTGGTCAAATCTGAATAGTTCTTTTCTCTCCAAACAAAAAGACAAAAAAAGATACATCTGTACATAAAAAAAACTTGGACTCCACTCTGCTTGACAGGCCAGCCCTTCCAAGTGGAACCCTGCTGCATTTTGCAGCTTGCAGGCCCGGCTCGTCCTCCACCATTAGAATCAGCCGAGAGGGACCTTGGCGAAAGAGGTTTAGCCATGGCATGGGCTCGAGTTTGAGACTTGTAGTTATGACTGATGGCCCGGCTGTAGATAGAGCTTGGTCAATATGCGTGATGTGGCGAGTGGTTGTTCGGCAAACATGCTCGTGGGTCCGTTATTCGAGTCCGGCTGGAGGAGCCTGTTTGGGGTTGGCTTGAGGGTAATCTTCGGTCTTTAATGGGTTAGGTATGCATGAACGGGCGATACATTTACATATGTGTGTGTGTGTGAATGTGGGGTTATCTATACATACAACTGATCGTTTGTATGTCCTAGATTTCCACAAAGTGGGCAGGTTCCTGACTAAATGTATGTATTACTATGTAGCATGGCTTCCATATCAAAGAACAATGTCATCAACCCCTCAACTAGTCAGTTCTATTCATCTTCTCGGTCTTTTCTTCTCCCCCTATGACATGCAAGTCTCCGGTCCTTCTCATCCTACTTTCACTTTACACGGCTTGTTGCTTTTCTTCGAAAATCTCTTAATCTCGCAGCCGTCATTCTCCACCTCTTTCCCCTCATCTTGTACCGTATAATACATGTATTCCTTAATCACAGCTGCATCTGTGGTTTTACTGTCCCGGTCTAGTTGCATTGCTAGCTGTAACCTGCATACACGGACCGGGAAAGACCCTACGACGGCCGATTCCTATACAACCCTTCCACTTTGCCCATCACGCCTGCCTTGTTTTCCGGGGTTTGACTGCGCCTTGTCTCTTTCTTCACAGTATCGTCGAGTAAATGTTTCCGAGAATGTAAATAGAAATACAAGAACAAATCATCACCCGAACTCTTACCGCTCTCACGTCATCATTATCCGTAGTTCTCATATGTCGTCATATCGTCAAAATCAAACTCGGACTGGGCGCGGCCTCCAAAACTTGCCTGTCCCTAGCTCGCTCCGTCAACCTTGTTACAACTTCTAACCACTCCAATAGCCGGTTCTCCAGCTTCCCATTCTAGGATACTACCCTTCATCGTCTTACTCGCTCCTGCTCCAAATTTTGCAGCGGCAACAAACCAACGCAACCTGCAGGCTGCATCATCACTGCGGCTCTTGCCCTTTGTGGCATGTCTACTGCCCTTGTTTTTGCTCCTACTCTGTATTATTTTGACGCAACTTTTTGCCTCCACATCCTTCTAGCTTCCGTAGTAACTTGAATAAACAGCTGCTGTTTCCCACTCCTTCGTCTGTACCAGCTTCTCACGATCTTCTCTTTCTCCATTTCTGTTTCTTCTTATATCATCATCCGTTGTGTTTATACAAACCCTGACTCTTATCCCGCTCGGCAGCACAGATTTTTCTTTTTTTTTCACTTTTGTTTTTTCTCCTGTGCTCTGTTGCTATTTTTTCTCTTTCCTTCTCTCTTATTTTCTCTCAAACCCTGTCGTCTTTCACTCCACCGATCTCTATCACACAAAGTCCACCGCCCATCACCCCTCGTTCGTTGAACTGGAAAGAGAGAGAGCAGGTCGCTGCCACTGCATATTTTGGCTGCATTCTATCCGTCCGGGGGCCTGGTCGTTGTCCTTTATCTGTCGCTGTCCCTCGTCCTCGTTGTTGCGACCCCCCTCGCTCACCGTTGCTTGCTCTATCCTGGATCCCCATTTCGCTCGTCCCTTCTCACCGTGCTTTTGCAAGCCTTTTTTCTTGTGCCGGGTCTTGGACTGACGTTGGCTTGAGACCTCTACATCCCCCATCGTCCCGAGCGCCTCCTTGTCGACCGCTCTTTTATCTCTTGCCATCCGCTCTTACTTTTCTTCCTCTTCTCCCACCATGTCTTTTGACTACAATTCTTCCGGAGGACAAGACCCTCATCAACTACTGGATCTGGATATCTCGCCAAATCAGCCCCTCTACGATCCTCAAGGTCAAAACTACGGCATCGTGGTCACCACTACGTCACCAGCTTCTCAGCCAAATTCGCCAAACGCCGTCGTTGACTTTGCCGCCGTCCAGAACACGGCTTTCATCAGCCCACAACAACAGTCAACACACCAACACCAATCGTCCATTCATCAGCAACATCCTCATCAAGCCCAGGTTCAGCTTGTTCATCCCGCCGCAATCTCCACCATGATTCCTCCCCACGCCTGGCAGATGGGCTTGGACATGTCGGTTGTTGCTTCTGTCAGTTCACCAAACTCTCCACCTCTCATGGACGAACATCAACTTCAACAGCAACAAGCCGCATCTCCAACCCATCTCCACATGTCTTCCGACGGCAGCCAGTGCTCCAGCCCGCACTCGCAACAAAACAGCCCACATTCCAGCCACCACTCGCCCGTTGCCTTCACCAGCGGAGTTCATACGCTTCACGAATGGGTCATTCAACAACACTCGCCACCTATGAACCATTCTCACTCTCCTCCTATGAACCACCACCAGATTCCAGTTTCCATGCCACCTACAGATGTCCGGTTTATCGACGGCACCGCCCAGCTCGGTTTCAGTGCCATTCCCACCAATTACAACCCCAATATGGGCTTCTATCCTAACCCCCAAGCCGCCATGACTGCCGGTATTGCCATGGACCAGTTTCCCAACATGGAGGAGCAGATTAGTTGGCTCGGCGGAGAGGCGTGGACTGACGTCAACAACCCGCTTCAGTTGAGCCCTATGCCTCGAATTCCAAGTGTCGGTTCTGGCTCCCCTAACAGCAGCTGCATTGATATCGCCTCGCTTCCCGGAAGCAGCCATGGTCTTCCCGGTGAAAACTGGGGTATGGTTGATTGGAGGATGATGTCCAACCCTCAGCCTGCTGTCTTCAACCCCGGCCAGACTCTTCACCTCAGCGGCCCTCATTCAGACCCCGGAACCATGGGTGGTTTCAGTGACATTAACCTGCCTTACTCGCCTACTGGCTCAGAATATCATGACGGCGGGTCTCCGGTTAGCCATCACCACGCCTGCTACCATGACCATTCGTCCCACATGCACATGCCTGTGCACCACGGCCACGGCCACAGCCATGGCCACAGTCACAGCATGAGCCACAGTCACTCCAGCAGTCAAGATCTCGCTGCCGTCATCACCGCTCCGCTTCCCATTAAGACACCCGCTTCTTCTTCGTCCCGTTCATCTAACCAGTCTCGCAGTCCCGGTAATGGATCAGGTCTTATCTCTTCTTCTCCATCTTCCGCCGTTGTCCGGAGCAGTGCTGGCGTTAGAAAGAGCCCCACTTCCAAGGTCAAGGTCGTCCGGAGATCACCTACTGGCAAGAAGGATGGTACTGGTGAGAAAAAGGTTGGTCGCAGACGTGGTCCTCTCCTACCCGAGCAGCGCAAGCAAGCTTCTGAAATCCGCAAGCTTCGTGCTTGCCTTCGCTGCAAGTTCCTCAAGAAGACTTGTGATAAGGGCGAGCCTTGCGCTGGTTGCCAGCCTTCGCATGCCCGTCTCTGGCAGGTACCATGCACTCGCATCGACATCAAGGACATCAACTACTTCATGAAGGACTGGACTGCCGATTATGGTCAACCGGCGGGTAACCGCGTTTCTATGTACGACGTTAAGTCATTCGGTAAGAACGAATCACTTATGTGGATTACTCACGGCTACGGTTTTGCCCTTCCGGTTATGGTGCGCGAGGTTGCTGTTATGGACAGAGATCGCCTTGAGGTCGACTGGGTGGAAAGCAATCCTCCTGAGCCCCAGCCATCAAGCTACACAGTCCGCACTGAGCTTCTCGACATTGGCTCAGCCGGTATCTCACCCCAAGTCATCACCGAGTATCTGGAGAAGCACCTTGATGAGCGCTTTGAGGAGTTTGTTGATGAGTACTTCGAGGGTACTCCGTTCATCACCGAGATTCTTAAGACTGCCCATCGCTATTACAAGAGAGAACAGAGCCCCGTCATTCGTAAGGCCCTCAAGCTAGTCATCGCCTACAACCTCACTATGCACATCACCATGATCGAGAAGCCTTCGCCTGATGAGAAGTACAGCGGTGTCATTGAGGAGGAATCATCCAAGTTCTGCGGTCGCACTGTTGCACCTGTTCTTATCAACATCCAGATCAAGAGTTCCATGGCCGAGATGTGGCGTGAACTTCAGAAAGACGTTCTGGAGGAGCTTTCTACTCTTTACTCTTCGGTATACAGCGGAGACCGTCTCAAGAACTGGCCCACCATCTTCATGCTTGCCTCGATTCTTTTAGCTGTTTGGGAGGAGATGCAATTTGACTGCCACTACCGTGTCCCCGATCCGGCTTCCGTCAGCAAGTTCTGCAACGACATGGAGACTACTCCCGTTGGTGTCATTGTTGGTCTTTTCCACGCTATCTCCCAGAAGTTGCCAGCTCTTTCCGAATGGGATACCGCCAAGCATGGTCATGTGTTGAACAACAACCCCGCTGTTTGCGATGCTCTGACTGAGGTTCGCCAACATGTGCTCAAGCACGAGGCCTACCTCCGCAGCCGGTCCGAGGCTAAGTACAACCGGAATGACTTTGATTGCTTGTCTAGCAAGTTCCTGTCGAAGCTTGTTATCAAGTCTCACTAAAATCTTTTCTCTGCAAGTACAAAAAAGCGGTGTTGTTTTTTGAAGGTGTCTGTGTCGTCTCCAGTGGCCGGTGCCTTGTTCTCATGATCAAGTAACCAGGGCCTTTGTTCCTCTTTCTTTTTGTTTTTATATTTCTTTCCGAAGGGTCCATATATGGTCTTTCTTGTATTTTGTTACGACTGCCTCGCTGGGTTGGTTTGACACATTTTGTCGGTTTTGTCCTGGTTCTCGGCTTTATTTGTTTGGTCACTCATCCTCGGGCACATCTTTTCTGCATTTCATCTTACGATCTGTAACGACTCTCTTTCCTTACGACTGTGTTTTGTTTTTTATTTGGTTTTCTTTCTTATTTCATTTGTTTTCTCTCTCTGTTGTATGAATCTGCGTTCTTTGTTTTTCTTTCCTATTGGTTTATTGCTGTAACGGACGATTTCACGTACACATGACCTGCATATCCCCTTTATCTGTTGGGTTCTCTATTGAGAGGGTCTAGTTATTGAATTCAAAATGGTTTTCACGTTTTAATTTGATCCGTCGTGTATTGATGGGTGGGATGAAGGGGCTTCTATGATTGGATGGTTATGACTTACGATCTGGTGTTGGTTATTGTTTGATTGGCTTCGTTTTTGATAGTTTGAATACTGTTTTTCTTCTGAGAGTTCTTTATCCCATGTATTGTGCTCGAATGGTAGGGTTATGTAAACAGGGTTAACATCGACAAAAGTGAGTCAGGTGATTGGTTATGCCAAGTGGTTGCCCAACCCCGCATTTTATTGAGGCCAGCGATGTCGCTGCAGAATCGGATCGGTGTCATTGTCGTCACGATAGTGTCACAACAGCATTGGCGTTGCGTTATATATTGTCATTATATTGGGCTCTATGTTGTAATGTTTTGAATGTGGTAATCTTTTGATATTCAAATTTACCATGATAATAGGTTTTGGAGCTTAAGCCGTAAATTGCGGGGGTGGAGCTTGGGTTAACTACGGAGAACTATATTGGGATCATGAAAGTCCACTTTTGACGGGTTTGATGGGGGTGTTTGTGCTACAAGGTGAATCCACTTGACGTGGGGGGTAATCAACTATTTGGTATCAGATAGAACCGAAGTATCTGAGTTTTCGCAGATATATGGTGGAAGATGTGCTACGATGAAGACGGAAACCGGGACGTGGCTGTGGCGAATGTTCGGGGTGACCGTTGGGGAGCCTCAATGTGTTTTTGTCGGAGGATGTCATAGACACGTGTAGGAGTATACGCTCGGGTAAATACCTTAGGTCTAGATTGACTTTGGACTTTATCCGGTTGACATTTCCTCGCGATGTGGGAAGGTGAACACATTGAGGTTAGATGATTCCATTGCCCTAGGCAACTTCGTCATAGTCGGCGCCCGGGTAATCAGGCGGGCCTCATGTGTAGAATGGCGCTGTGGATGAATGCGGAAGTCCCGACGATGGGCTGATTCGGCGGACACGGACCGGGGGTGGGGGAAAGAGGGGAAAGGATGGGAAGAATTCGGGTGTTAAGACATCTAAACATCGTGTTCATATGTATGTAGTATGTATGTACAAGGTGCATGTACATACATATAGCACATGTGAAATGCCCTACCGCGGACGGGCCATGAGGCGTTCTATAGGATGAGGCAACAAACGGCTCGGCGATTGCGGCGGAGGCTGAAGACACCGAGTGGGCTTTTGTCGGGGTTGATGCCGTTGGTGATATATTGCGATTTGTCAGATTAAAGTGGTAGGATTTAGTGGGTTGGTGGCCTGGAGGGAGCCTGATTTAGTGCCATTTATTCAAGATGTATCATGAACCGTCATTGCTGGTTTCAATGATTGTTTTGTTCCCAAGATAGGGAGGGAGAGCCGGTTTGGTCATCAAAGTGGGGTACGGTTGCCTGTTGGTCTGGGGTATGGGTACCGGGGACCTGCTATTACAGTGGGTGCTCCACTCTGAGCGCAGGTACACGGGACTTGCATTGGTGAGATGGTCTTCACCGCTGCTGATAAGCTACGACATGTGCAAAGAGGCACATTTGGTAGGGACGAATGTAGCGGTTATCGTATTGAATTCTATGGTGTTCTATGCATTTGACAGTACAGGAGCATACTAATAAAGAGGGGGTTATGGCGATTGTAGCCTTGTGACTTTTATTGGATGATGGGTCTGGCGCAGAGGATTCAGCATTGCGACTGGTCGCGACATTTATAAACAGTTATGATATCATCGCCTGTCGCATCGGGACTTTTAGGCATTGTAACCCGCCAACCAACCCGCCCCTTATCCTAGGTCCAGGGCCCAACAACCGTCCAAGCCCCTCCAAAAAGTGACTCAATCAGGCCAACGCACAGCATCGTTTCCCTTGAACCTGCATGAATATACCACTGGACCTGACTGTGTCCGAAACCAGCCATAACCATCAGGAAACAACCCGCCCCCCAGTTCAACAAAGCCAAGTAAACTGCCGTCAGCCGGCCCTATTCATCAGTACAAGCTCCCTGTAAGCCGAAACCGCCCGGGTTGCAATGGCCCTGTAAAGTCGTTCTTTCTTGGAGGCGCTTGGCGGCTGGAATGCATTTGTGGCGGGACGACATGGGCTGTGTTTGCACCGTTATGTCCGAATGGGGTAGTTGATGCTAGTGGGTTCCATCTAGGCGCAGATAGGGCGGGCATGGCGGGAGGTAATGACTGAGTAATGAACTTGGTGCTGTACTACAGAGTGTCATGCAGTTGCCAGCACATATAAAGGGCGCAGCCCCTCTTGAGTTTGCCTTTAACCTTTCAGTTTTGTTTCTTTTTCCTCTTGTACTTTTTCCGAGCCATCTCTCTTTGCCCATTTACTGAGAGTCCATATCCTACTGCACAGCTATTCCGATCACCTTATCATCCATTCTATTTGACAAATCTTCATCACCGCAATAATGCAGATCTTCGTCAAGACCCGTAAGTACATGTCACTGTTGTTTTGCCATCATCTGCATCGATGCTAACCACATCATTCACATAGTCACCGGCAAGACCATCACCCTCGAGGTTGAGTCCTCCGATACCATTGACAATGTCAAGTCCAAGATCCAGGACAAGGAGGGTATCCCCCCGGACCAGCAGCGCCTGATTTTCGCTGGCAAGCAGCTTGAGGATGGTCGCACCCTCTCCGACTACAACATTCAGAAGGAGTCTACTCTCCACCTCGTCCTCCGCCTTCGTGGTGGTATGCAGATTTTCGTCAAGACTCTGACTGGCAAGACCATCACTCTCGAGGTTGAGTCCTCTGACACTATCGACAACGTCAAGTCAAAGATCCAGGACAAGGAGGGTATTCCCCCGGACCAGCAGCGTCTTATCTTTGCTGGCAAGCAGCTTGAAGATGGCCGCACCCTCTCCGACTACAACATTCAGAAGGAGTCTACTCTCCACCTTGTCCTCCGCCTTCGTGGTGGTATGCAGATTTTCGTCAAGACCCTGACCGGCAAGACCATTACCCTTGAGGTCGAGTCGTCGGATACCATTGACAATGTCAAGTCGAAGATTCAGGACAAGGAGGGTATTCCCCCGGACCAGCAGCGCCTGATTTTCGCTGGTAAGCAGCTTGAGGATGGCCGTACGCTCTCGGACTACAACATTCAAAAGGAGTCCACCCTTCACCTTGTTCTCCGTCTGCGTGGTGGTATGCAGATCTTCGTGAAGACTCTGACCGGAAAGACCATCACTCTCGAGGTCGAGTCTTCCGATACCATCGACAACGTCAAGAGCAAGATCCAGGACAAGGAGGGTATCCCCCCGGACCAGCAGCGTCTTATCTTTGCTGGTAAGCAGCTGGAGGACGGCCGTACCCTGTCTGACTACAACATCCAGAAGGAGTCCACTCTCCACCTGGTTCTCCGTCTTCGTGGTGGCCAGTAAACTCAACGTTTTACTGTGATCATTATATCTTTTTGTTTTTTGCGGCCATGGCTTGGACTTACGACCTTCCAACTGTGCGTCATGATTGTTTTGTTTTGAATTAGCCTTATCAATGATATTTTAGAGCTGCCTCTGGTTATCCATTGCTTCTCTTATTGATTTGTCAACTATCCATTTGCTTCCCTTTGTATATCGTGAAATGCCATGTCGTTGATTATGGAGTATGTTAGTGGAATAATAGGTGGGTCATGGTGCACGGGGTTATAGCTGCCAAAGACACTTGTGGGGTCAAACAAACTTATCGTGACTCGTCCTAGCGGGGTCTCTAAAATTGGGGTTAACTATAGGTTTGTGACGAGGAGGTTTGTATTAAATCTATACTCGTAGATTGAACTTCCCGGACGAACAAACTGTCGGCCCTCCGTACAAGTTTAGGGTTTTGCCGGCTTCAATCATGTGGTCCGGTACCACGTGACGTTTTTGTTTATTTTATCTTTCGAGCCTATGACCTCATTCATTATTTCCTATCCAGGTCGAACTTGCAAATAATATTCAGAAGTGGGGCGGCTTTGTTGTTGTTGCACTTTATCAAGAAACTCTTTCCTTGAAGAAGTATACAATGTCGGATCTTTCCTTCGTTGTTTAAGCACGATTACCACTTTTGCGCATCTCTTGTACATACCTACTCTTGTGGCTCCCCGCTCATCAATAAACACAAACTCTTTCTTGCTTCTTTGCTCTGCAGACAAACTTTCTCCCTGAGCTTTCCGATACCAGGAGATCATATCATTGAATCTTGTTTTCCAAGTTGTCCGTTCGTGTTAAGAATTAAGCTTGTTTTTCAATCGTTGCGACTTTGTTTGTTTTCCTTTCCATTCTGTTTATATTCATTGTGAAGGTCGCCCGAGATAACTCCTCCAGCGCATCCACACGAAGGTTCCTGGCCGAAGCGCCATCGCCGTAGACCTCTGGAACCACAGGTTCGTCCCCAGCAACAGAACCAGTATCCGGTTCCTGTTCATCAGAATCAAACTGATCAGTGTGCTCCCCAGCCGCAGTTCCATCAGGCACTGCCGCACCGTTCGCGCCATTATACTGGCCATCACCATCACCATAGTCATAATCACCACCGCCAGAACAGCCAATCGGGCCCCGGTAAGCGTCACACTCATCACGGACATCGCCACACGGGTGGTCGCAGAATTTCGGATAGAAACGGCAATTCATCCTCTGTTGCTGCTGATAGACAGGTTGCAGCCATGGATCCTCTAATGGCTGTTACGGCTTCGGGGCAGATCTCGTTGCCCGACAAGACAGAGCTTGGTCCCATGTATGGCGGTATTGGTCTGCACACTAAGGGAATTCTTTGCAGAATTCACTCGACTCAAGACTCCCACTGGGGAATCACCTACTTGTTTAAAGAGTCTGCTCAGTCGGAAGATCGTGAGCTCCCCGTCGACATCACTAATGGCGAGGAGTTTACTCGTGACCAAGAGGAGCAGTGCCGGGTGATTTGCCTCCCCGATGTTCCTAACTGTGTGGGTCACCTTGCCCTTTGTGAGCTTTTGGGAAAGAGGTGGTTGAGCCAGATTGCACATATTCGTATGGTTACTGCTGCTCGTGGACCTGGAAGATTGATCCTTATCAAGTTTGGGAAGTCTGGCAGTGCTCGGGATTTTCGCAAAGACTTCCAAGGGCGCCAGTATATGAAGGATGATGAGGTATGTTACTCTCTTGAGATGTCTTGTTCATCCATATATTCTAACATTCTTTGTTCTTGTTTCTAGCAACACACCTGTGATGTGGTTTTCCTCCAGGCCATCAATTTTGACCCCGTCGAATCGAAGGTTTCAGCTAACGGCAAGGCAGCCGGTAGTTCGCAAACAAAGCCGGTGCCTGAGCCCCCCATTTGCCCCGTTTGCCTGGAACGTATGGGCGAGGATGACAGTTTGATAACTATCGCTTGTCAACATGTTTTCCACATTGGGTGCCTTGGACAATGGTCCACTGGAGGATGTCCCGTGTGCCGTTTTGCTTCTCCTCTGGCGGATGTCGCGCCTGCCGCAGAGCCTTTTGGCCGCGATGTTGCAAACTTCTGCACTTCTTGCCAAACTCGAGAGGACCTGTGGATTTGCTTAATCTGCGGGCATGTTGGATGTGGCCGCTACAAGGGAGGTCATGCAAAGGAGCATTGGACACGTTCTGCTCATCACTTTGCACTGGAGATTGAGACCCAGTATGTTTGGGACTACGCCGACGACAAGTGGGTCCATCGGCAGATTCGGCAGAAGGGTACCGACAAGCATGTCGACACCCAGGTCCCGGAGCCTGAGCCGGCCGCGAACAAGTCGTCCTCTGCTCCTATGAGCGCTCAATTGACACAGAGCAACATGGACGCTATCGGCCTCCAATACACTCAGATGTTCGCCAACCAGTGTCTTGGTCAAATTCAGCACTACAATGGGATTGTTGCTGAAAAGGATAGAATGATTGCAAGTCTCGAGGCTATGCTCCAGGAACAGCAATCCATCTCCCAGAACCTGGAATCTCAGCTTCAGAGCTCGCAGTCTCTTGTCGACTCCCTTCAGCGCCGGACCCAAGCTGTGGACCAGGAAGCCACTCGTGAGCGTGCGCGTGCTGTCAAGGCCCAGGAACTTGCACGCCAGTTCCAGAAGTCGTACAGTGAGGAAAAGCAGGTCACGACCGGCTTGATGGCGCGCATTGAGCATCTTGACCGTAAGTGCACCACGGCTGAGGAGGAGGCCAAACGGCTTCGGGCTGAGTTGGCGACAGAAAAGGAGACTGTGCAAGACTTGACGGGTTTCATCTCAGCCCAAGAGCAGGTTCGCAAGATGGAGGCCGAGGGCTTGATAGATGGGAAAGATGCGGTTATTACCGGCGTTGGTGGGAAGAAGGGACGTAAAGCCAAGAAGTGAGGGGGCGTACGTATGTATGTAGGTTTTTGAGCATTGTAAGTTGTAGCTACGGGTTGTGGCTACTAGTAGATGATACCCTTGTATAGATTTTGTCCTTAAAATATTGAGTTATCAAAAGTACACATCAAGTGAAGCATCACAGAAGCAAAGTACAGCCAAAAAACAAAACAATGAATGGTATTAAGCCAAAACAGAAATTGTGAACTAAACTCATGGTACACAAAACATGCAAGTATTACTTCGTCGTCCACCACAAATCCAATGATTATACAAAGAACATACAAACCCTAACTTTAACCTATATATACTCATACTCGACATTCACTGAGCCCACCGAAGCGTCATCTCGATGAGAACCTTCTAGGCCATCTTCAAACGAGCCTCATCATAGACAGCCTCAGTCGACTGTGACGTGGTCTCATCACCATCAAGCTCCTCGGCTTCCTCGGGATCGACATCAGAGTCATCATCATCACCCACAATCACCATTTTATTACCGGTGCCCGTCTTTCTTCTCCTCAGGGACATTGCCTCGTGGATACGACGAGTGGCTTCGTCAAAGCCCTCTTTGGAGTCCAAGGTAGCAAAAGAGCCCGACATATCGAGGACGGAGCTATCGCGTGAGTGGGAGCGAGAGGGGGGACGGGTGGAGAACATGGGGTGGCCACCAATGTTGCTGAAGGAGGCGTTGCGGGGGAGAAGACGGGAGGATTTTTGAATGTCGCGCTGGGTTAGGCTGCGGACGGTGTCTGGTGAGGCGACTTGGGATGAGGTAGATGAGATGCCGGAGCCGGCGGATGTGGGACGTTCAACGACGGCTGAGTCGCGGGTTTCGGTGACCTTCTTGGCGGCATTCTCCTGGAGGCGACGACCGAAGTCGGGGAACATCTCGGGGCCAAGAGTGTTGATAAGCTCGGTAACCTGGGCGGACAACTCACTACGGCGCTCACGCAGGTTGACCATACTGTAGGAACTGGAGGGGACCAGACATAAGAACAGCGGGCGGAGAGACTTGAAAATATCCATACCAACTTCGCCAAATCTCAGACTGGCAAATGTAATGGCAACTAGCGAGACCCAGGCACCAATAAAGACCAACCAGAGCGGCATCCAGTTGGGTGCGTAGCCCCAAAAGCGGTCTTGGTAAACCTTGAAAGTAATGATGATGGAGTAGAAGTTGTACAGTGTAGGAGCCAATGCCAGTGCCACCAGAAGTTTCCAAGTAGCAATGACATCTTTGCCTTGGATTTTGACGGTGGAACCAGCAAGAGCTTCCTTGGCCTTCTTCATACTGATAACCTTGGTGGCGATGAAAACAGGAGAAAACAGAATTACACCAGGCATAACAGCAATGGACAAAACAAGAAGCTTCAACACGCGGTATAGGAATGTGAAAACGACCTTGGGCAGAGACATTTTAGCGTACTCTACCTGGTGATCTCTAAGGTTGAGGTAGCGGAGACGGCTGTTGTAGTCCCGAACAGCATCACGAATCTTTAAGATTCTCTCGTCATCTTTGTAGCGTTCATATCCCAGAGCAAGTCGGCGGTTCAGCTCAACAACAACTGGCAGCGGCAATTTCTTTCCAGAACTGCCGACGGGGTTGTATAGACGTCTGGCAGCTTGGATCAGCATCAAGGTGTCATAATCCGGGGTTGACACAGTGACTGAACTCAAGCCCTGGTAAATGGTATCTAAAAGCTGTCCAATGGCGGCACGACGCTCGTTATTCTTGTACATGTCGACCAACTTGGGTGAGATCTCAATGGGAGGTCCGAATTCGACGACAGCCCGAGAACGGAACTTGTGAGCGTGGAAATAGTTCATACCCACAGGTACAATAGTCAGACCACAGTCTGGAGCCTCAGCAAGCGCACCTAACGCCATGATAGCAACACCGGCCTTGAGAGGGAGAAGTTCAGTACGGTCGTGGCTACCACCTTCAGGGAAGATACCAACACAGCCACCAGACTTGAGACGGTCAAACACAGCATGGTAGACAACTGTCTGATCAACGTGGGGAGCCAACTTGTACTTGGTTCCCTGATATCCCGCAGCAGGTCCAGAGTTGGCTGCATCGGTGAAAGAACCATCATCTGTAACGTCATCCCGGCCAGTCAACTGCTGCATAGAAAGCTTGGTTTTCAAAGGACGCTTGATCCGGAGCTCAGTGGGGCTAATGATCTCAGAAATCTCAACACTGACGCTGGACGCCTTCTTGCCTGCGGGAAGGAATAACAGACCGCCAACCACACCCTCACCCTCGCCGAAGCGAGTATCAATACCACGAATTAAAGTTGGGTCCGAGGCAGGGTCGGGCATGTAAATAGTACCAGAGCCGGGTTTGGCGGAGTCCTGGGGACGACCGACGGGAACGGAGCCGGTTTGACGAGAGCCCCAGCCGATGAAGCCATGGACAGACTTCTGAGCAATCAGTAGAGAGACACGACGACCGGCCTCTTGACGCAGAGTACGTTGTAAAACGATACCATCAACAAACTGTAGGATTGCACTAAATGTCAGGCAAACGGGGCTTTGAAGCATGTGAAAGTGGATTGTAACATACCTGGTTGGCATGCGGGGCAGCCACGAAAAGAACAGGACCTCTCTTGGGAACCTTCCAGGAACCGCGTGGATGGACCTCCCGGAAGAACAAATCAATCAAGATAGCCATGACCCACGAGAAGATATCATACTTCCAGTTGACCATGGGGTACAGCTCCTTACGGCTGCGTGGCTTAACCTCAGCAACGGCGGTAGGGTTCGCATCGGAAGCAGCGGGAGCGTCCGCCTGTGCGGCAGGCGCAACGGGGGTCTCCGGGTTTGTGGACGCCATACGTGCTAGTATGTGGTCCTCGGGGTATATAGGACGAGGATGGTTATGTTGTCGAACGAACAGAAGTCAAAGACGTGACGACGTCGGATATCGCCAACAGCTTTGTGTGAAAGCGGACACAGCGGATTTGTTTGTCTGTGCGAGGACAAAATCAAGGAGGAAGATATTCGGCAGCCGTGATTCGTGGTCGAGGAATAGGATGCGACAGATTCGGGTTTCTAGAAGAGGCGACGAAAGGATGGAACTCGCTGCTAGCAGGTCGCTGGGTTATAGTGGATATGCAATCTCTTTTCCACGTCCATTCCCCAGTCTAGTTTATAGCCAGTCGATTTGCTTGTGAAATCAGAAGCCAAATATGAAAACGCTTTAGCCCTCTATGTGCAGGCTTAGCGACAAATGCAGCAGTTTGAAAAAGGCTGGATGGACAATGAGCGGGTCGGATCAGTCCAGTCCAGGGGTTTAAGAACAGAGAAGCGAAATGGAATTGAACCGAATTAATAGTGGGGGGTTGATGTTCGTCGATGACAAACAGGCAGAAAGACAGACAGAAGAAATGTCTTGTCCACGTGCCCGTAATTGACGAGGTGATGGAGGAATGGTAGAAAATATGCAGTTGCTTAACTAAGGGAAAATTCCAGAATCGTTGAGAAGAGAGGAAGATGAGAAAAGAACTGGGGAGAAATTGTACGCACGATAGAGCATATAAAATAGCATGTAAAAGAGAAAACAGCAACCAGGAAAATAAGCCAGTGTTGAAGAAGGTCCGGCCGGAATATAGAACCTCCGGAGGGAAGCAAACACCTAAACTTATGGTACTCTAAGCTACAATCAATCACGATGGCCAGACTTGAGAAGATCAAGACGAGTCAAGCACAGACATCTCGGAGGAGTGTGGCTCTTACTTTAAACTCGGGTTTTCAGCGTTACAGTGCAACTCTAAGTTACAGATAGACAGTCACCCCACTGGTTTCCTTACAGTGTGCTTGCCATCGTTAACCCGGACATTAAGTTAATCCGGGGTCATTCCGTCCTTGTTTTTGTTCTTTTTCGGGTCATCATTTGCAACCCGACAGGTCACCATGACACCAAAGTCGTCAGAAACAATGAGTGACACTGTTCCTCTACACCAAATCGTCCTGTCAATGGCTCTCCTTCTGTAACACAACAGCTAAAAGTAACAAATCCGGATCTATCCAAATCCGCCCGTCTTGACCCCGCCAAGAAAATTCCAGAAACAAACAAAATGGCCTGGGACGGTAACATTTGATGATGATGAGTCTTTTGCTGTCCAGCCAGTGCCTTTACCCCCGCCAAATGAGAACTGGGGGTGGGTGGCTTGGTCAGATGACATTATCAACGGGCACAGCTTACTACCGATAATTGACATCTCGTGATTCTCGGAAATAGATGCGTTATATTTGGGTGATATGGGTGGCAACATTAATAGTGTGCATACTTTTATATATGTATGTACCTAGAAATCTGTCATCGGACTTTTATCGTCATGTCAGCCAGTAACCCTAATGAACATGGCACTGATTTTCATCTAATCAGATTGTGATAATGAGCATGTATGTAGATGTTTCTATTCTTGTATCAAAAATAGTCTTCACATTGCGTACCATTCAGTCTCTCCTGGCATTCGTACCCGTCTACGAATTGCACGAGGAGGAGTTCTTACACAAGGCGGTTTAGGTTTAAAGTAGTTGAAAACTACGCAGCACAATAGTTGGACAAGATAGACTAGTTTGGTCATGTTAGTATGTATATTTAGAGTAACCAAGTTCAACTTACCAGGCCACACAAAGTAAATCTCATAAAACAAGACCACATCAAAGAGATTCCAAAACGCAAAGATGAAGCCACTTATGAAAAGCAAAATTGGAAAGACCATTTCCCATCCCGCAAACACTCCAACAGTAACACCCACTAACAATGCAACTTCCATCCATCTCAACCATTGACTTCGTGATCCCACCATATCCGCAACATTACCAAGCACAAAGTGACTATCTTCACTTTCCCGTTTCTCTTTCTCTTTCAACTCTACCTCCTTCATCTCTCTTACTAGAGTTTCATTCCAATCCAACTCGCCCCTAACCCTCTCCACCTCCTTCTTCGACACAGCCAGAATCACGTTTCCCGTGCCATCAATGATATACTCATTATCATAGCCACGACACATCTTCATACAGTTCCATCCAACGATTTGACCATCAGAAGATACCCGAGGGGCGTCGAGTGCCCGGCATTCGAAAAGTTGACAGTTGAGAGAATCTGAGTTTGGCGTGGATACTCGTGTTGGCGTTGGTGTTGGATCTTTGATGACCTTCAAGACTGGCTCCGAGGGGTTTGGATGGAGAAACTTGAATTCTTCAATCATTCCAATGACGAGAATCAAAACCCACACATATTTCCGAACTGTAAATAGAGGAATGGAAGTCATGCTATATAATACGTGTATATAGTAACTGTGTTGTCGAGACTAATTGATGCCTCACCGCGGGAAACATCAATGGCTATATACTCACATATAGCAAAACCCAAATCATGCCAAAAACGACATGTCTCTTGAAAACACCCATCCAAGACATGAAATGACACACATGTCAGAAAACATGCACAATGATGCAAACGACAAACAAAAGTACAGACAGAAAAAACAAAGTAAGAATACATTACACCATCCCGGATTTCACCGCCACTATCAAACATGCCCAGACCAGGTGACATCATAGACCTCACCCCAAAAGAACAACCGGATGACCCGCCGAATCCATATACCAAGAGCCCAGACGCAAAAAGAAAGAACAAAAATCAAAAACACGACAGTCGGCTATTCCAGGACTGCATCAAGATATGAAACCCAAGAATCGAGGCGACATAACTATGAGCCCCAGAGATACCTCCTATCTCTCTACCAAAGTCGAATGTAATACACGGACGTTGAGGCCCATCATCTGGAATGGAAATGTGAGTAGCCTTGACGGTGCGAATCGGAGATGGGCGTGGAAGAAATCTTCATATTATCTATGATGAAGACATCTTTCCAAGTGAGTCTATGCGATGAGCTCTTTACTTGAGCTTAGCCCACAGCTTGGGAGCCATGCAGTCGTTGGAGCAGTGGAGAAGGTGGAAGACTAGATACCAGATATGTTAGCACCCAGGGAAATAGCTTGTCGTTGTGATATATCCACTTACACTCCTCAACGCAGTCTTCCTCGGGCTTGCCAGTGGCCTCGATCTGGCCGGTGACACGGGCAACGCACTCATCGTAGTGGTGCTTGGGCTCGTGGCAGGCGTGGGAGTTCATGCAGGCTATAACGGGAAATGTGTTAGCAATTCCTAGTTTTCCGATGATGTCGCATAATTCAGGCCAATGAAGAGAAAAGCAAGTGGTAATATGGTCGATATCGGGCTGAGACTTGGGTGTGTCGAGTGCCGAGTGTCGAGTGCCGAGTGGCGGTGAAGTTCTTGTTCGGCAGTCATGTGTATAGTGACGTATTAACATGAACAAGACCGTGATATCTCAAATCAACCCCTTTACAATCCATAAGAGCGCATGTTCGGGAATTGCCCCGTCGACGGGATATCTTCGGGACTTGTCGTCATATGTCGGGGTACCGGATATTTGCTAACAAAACGACATGGCGAGGTTCCATGGATAGTCGAGTCTTCGTGTGATTCCATATGGGTCGTGGAATAGTATATGTACTACCACTTGCAATTCGTAGCCAATTGGTCGCAATGGTGACTGATAACCTACCCTCAGAGATAGCGACCATAGGGTCAACAAGCTCCTCCTCCTCCTCCTCATCCTCATCATCCTCATCCTCGTCTTCCTCCTCCTCATCATCGGCAGCGACAGCCTCGGCAGGCTCGTCCTATATTGTCAAACACGAAAACGTTAGTACACGATAACCATAGTAAACGGGGCCAAATCATCTTCCGGGGCGGCGAAAGGGTCGTGAACGGAGTCTTCTAATAACCCGCGATCACCGAGACGACAGCAGCCATGTGTTTGGTGACATTGACTAAGACGATGTCCGGGCAATTGGTGTCATAGGGTTTCGATCGACGTTGCCAGCTCGAAATCCGGGCCAACGGCCCCTCACACCGGCCCGTGAATCTGCCACCGATCGGCATCTCGGTATATCCAACAACCCGTCCCACAAACTCATAAGCACCCCGAATCCAAACCAATTGCCTCAACCAACCCCCGCAAACACAACAACCGGAATCTCGGCATCCCCAAACACCCGGCCCCGCCATCCGGCCACGGCCAGCGCACCGCCAAACTCGCCAGTCTTACATTCTGCTCCTCGGCCTCAGCATGAGCCTCAGCCCAAGGCTTCGCAGCCTCAACAAGGTCGGTGATCATCTCCCAAACGGACATTATGACGGAATATGGAATAAGCTAATCTCTCAAAAAGAAAAGAAAAAAAAATCAAACAAGACCAAAAGGAAGGGGAAAAAAAAAAGAATCCAAAAAAAAAGAATTACCAAAATGAACCTCAAAATTGATGGTGCAAACCAAACCCAAAACTGCCCGTAACCAAGGGGAAAATTGCTTTGGCCCTGCATCCAACGAGTCAGCACCCGAAATTCACGGGCCTGCAAGCTATAACCGCCCTGTAGAGAGAGCATTACAGTGCGCCAAGCCACGAATACTTTAGTGGATAAACGGCAGAGGCCGGGGAAAATAGGTCACTGCTAATTGGACGGGTGCCATTGGAAGGCTGGCTTTTGACAGGGAAGCGGACGACGGAACGGTATTCGGCGTGGTTTACGGGGAGACGTCTACGGTATCATAGTCACGGGGATTGAATGGTGGCCGCTCGGGGGAGTATGGATGGGGAACGTGGTGATTACGGGGTAGAAAGAGTCCGATGCGCGGGGTCTGGAGGCGTTTAGAGGGGTTTTCCCGTGGCTGCCGGGTGGAATCTCGGGTGTCACCGGCGGAACAAAAAAGGACACTTTGAAGTCCGGAGTATCACCCGGGAACGTCCCGAGAACCCGTGACAACAATCCAGCTCCCGCTATTTCTCTCATCGGAGAATCTCAATTCCCAAAGGTCACATCTTAATGACCACCGGCTCTAAGAAAAATTGCCATTCTCTCATCATAGTCCACCCCGCCAACTGCGAAAAAAAAGTCCACCTTGTCTGCTTAATTGCCCTTCGTTGATTGGCTGTCAGTCACAAGCGATGGTAATAGATGGGACCCTTGCGGGGCCCAATCGATGTCTATTTAGGGACTCCGCAAAGTCACGTGTTGATTGCTATTTGGATGCCTTAGATTTATAAGGGTTGGAGTTGCTGGTGAAGTAGATTGTAGGGTTTACAGTGATGTCTAAATGAAGTCTTCGTGATCTTGGGTTGATGAGGTTGAGTGAAGCATGGTAATGATACTTGAGCACGAGTATATCGAAAATACTCGCGAATCCCGAATCGCAAGATCTATGACGAAACACGAGTCATTTCCCATGAGAAACCCATACTACATCATTAGCATCTATAGTGCAACGTATGATTACATGTCAATCCAGTCCATCGTTAATGGTGCCATCACTAGATATCACGAACCATGTCCATCACAATGAATCCGCTATCCCCTTATACCCAAATCAACACCCCGAAAATGCTACTCCCATAACACGGGACGCAAAACAACCCCGGCTGACTAATATCCCCTGATTCAATTCTCTATCCCGTGTCACCAAACATGCTCTCACGGCACGTTGCACAAAGAGACCCACTCCACTCACGACGACGATGATCTAGACCCCAAGTCTGTATCCGAGAGCGTTACATTGTTGTCTTCCTCTAACCCAGCTTTCAGCTTGGCGGCGAGTACCGAGACTGTCGCGTTAAAGAATCGGAACGGTCAAAGGGATGGCTGTTGAGATATGGATTTATAGATTGTATTGAGTAAACGTCAACACACGCATACTACTACACATGGACAAACTCCATGGTAAATGTCCCTAGTAAAAGTGACGAAGCAAGCAGTGAGGTCATAACCACCATTAAGAAATGTCAAACGCAAAACGAAGAATAACAAAAGACCACCAAGAAAAACAAACAAAGGGAACAATCTGGGAAAATACCCGCGTGTCCATGTCGATATGAACAAATCAATCATGGTATGCTGGTGGTGCCTCAGTAGGACCAGGTTGTTGATAGCTGGGGAGGTCTTCGCGTGGGATCGACTCTGCGGGTCTATTCGTGGCCCGGCTCATTTCCATGACGGCCGCGTGTTGTTTCATCACAATCTGGACCCATGAATCGAAATGCGAGTGACCCCCGTTCTTAAACACAAGCTTAAGTTCTGCAACTTGTAAGTCGTCGGGTATACCGCCCTGGGGAACTGGTGAAATTGAGGCCTTCCAAAACCACGGACCGATCCAGGGTGAATCGACTTTGGTGCTCAATATCCGTTCGAGCGGACACGAAAAAGATTGCACATTGTCCACACGAAGGTGTGGCAGGTATATAATCTACCGTCCAGGTTAATATTATTCCGATAATATACTAAATTTGAACTTACACGATGAGTCGTCACATAGATTGTTCCATCTTCGCAATTCAAATTCCAGTTCTTATTGGTTGTCGATGAACTTGGAGCGGTGAGAGTCAAGCTCACCCGGCGAGGAGAAACATAACGGACTTCTTCTTGTGGCAAGCGAACAATGTCACGTTTCTCTGTCAACATAACCCAGCTACGTCTCCTGTTAACACGTTGTGGTCGTGGGATATAGTCCCGTGCTCCGTTGAGCAGGAAGTAGTGTAATTGGGCGAGGAAGAAGTCGCACATGTCGACGGCGACTAATGTAAGATGTGTGGATAGAAAAGGTAATAAAGTGCGTAATAAGCTACCGTATATTGCTCGAATAATTGTAATTGTGTTTAAAGAAGAACTACTTCCTGAACGACACAATGGGGGGCGGGGGCGGAAGACTTTTCTTTTTATATGTAAAACTATGGCTCCTATGAACATGTGTGGTGGAGTTTGGAGGAACCGCCAATTTAACCATGCATTCTACCCATGCGACTATGGGCTCCAATAGACGCACAAGGCCAGATGGGGCGTCAGTGAAAGCCAACTAGGACTGGCTGTCACAATTCTTGACTGAGAGATCCTGTCTAGAGATCTATGGCCTCGTTGTCTATATTGGGTTCTCGAACGGGTAACGTTGAGTAGATACATACATGAACAACAAAACAGCGTTACATACAACCTACATGCATACATGTGTACATATGCACATAGGTGTGTGTATGCAGACTAGGAGAAAGAGACACCGCCAAAGGGCGCGCAGCCGGTGGGAGGGGTATCAATAGTAACCTTTGTTTGGTAGATCGAAAACGAAACTTGATAAGAGGCCGATGGGTATACTATTGTAATAAGGATGTGATAGTGGGGACTTCGGCGGCAAAGTCGCCGTGATATGACTAGTCGACGGAGTCTCTTTCACCATGACCAAGTTTAGTCCGAGACAGGGAACGAGATCCATGGCTTGGTTATTCTGCTGTCTTCGTGTGTTCGTATCTCGAACAAAGAAGCTGACTGGATGATACAAACAATGGCCGTCAATGTTCCTTCGCTAAAGCCCTGAGCCCGAAGATTTGCCACTTGCATTGTGAGGCAACGGGAATATCTATGCACATGGGGGAGGGCTATGGTTTTACGAACAGCTCGTTCTGTATCAGGACATTGTTGCAATGGCAAGATATACCAAGGAAACGGAAAGAAAAATAGGCAAATTATAGGTGACGGAAGGTAAACTAAAAAGGTAGCCTCCAGGAGGTCGCCCCTACAATATACAACACTTGTTCAGAGGACTCCGCATTATGACTGCATATGATACGGTTGGATCAGTCGTTTGCAGGATGGAAGGTGGAGGTGGATCGTATGCATGAGGGTTCTGATTTCGGGCCAGTGAAGGCCCGAGTACCACCTTGGGACGAATTGTCGAGCAAATGAGCGATTTGGAGTTGTGGGCCACTTGACAAACGGCTACCAGATGTGGTCCGCCAGCCGGACGGCAAGAGAACAGCTGGTAGAAATGGATTGGCAGATGTGGGGAGAGAGAGCGGCAAACAAATGGATGTGACAAGGGGTATGTTCCTTGGCAAAGCCTAAGAAGCTATCAAGGCCATGTACAACACCACAAATGAAGTGTGGCAAAGGTCTCATCGATGTATGGTGTACACGTGTGTCGGCTTGGGACGGGAAACCAATGCATATATACTTACTTGATGGACATTTTGAGCGATGATTAACCTATAGGCTATGGTGAAGCCTAATGTTAGAATACTTTTAACGGCGCAAGCGAGCGGAGTATGTGGAATACGACGGGAACTAGAACACCCGATCAGCATGTCAGTATCACCGGAGCGTAGGAGTGAATGATGTGTACCAACACAACAAGTCGATCTTTATGCGTATGCAGCTCGGACAGTGCAGAAACGGTGGATGGATGTATGTACGTATTTATGTGGGAGAGAGGGGTTCTGAGATGACTATTCCTAGTGAATAACACAGTAAATTCCACAGTGAACCCACTGACCCCGGACGTGAATTTGTGTTGTGTGATGTATCAAAAGCAAGATATGTTTAGTGGTAAGTGAAAAGTGACAGAGAACGTAGGAGGATGCATGTAAGCAGTTGACGTCCGATTACACTGCGCTATCTAGGATAACACATAAACGAGACGACGTAGCAAGGGAGGCGTAGAAGTTCGTCACAAGAGAGAACAGGAGACAAAAAGCCTGGGATAATACTTGTTTTGACGCTTGTCAAACTGAAGGGAAGAGAGGAAGACTGAAGATTTGGAAGTTTATGCACTTGCAGACTTGACATTGGCCACATGAATATCAGGGAATAGCCTTGCTCAGTCAGAACTTGATCAGAAGACCGTGGAGACGAGTACCGTATTTTGGAGTATGGTCAGGGCCCATCAGCATGGGCAAGCGGCGGAAAAAGGCATGCTTATGTCACATCGACAAAGATTATAAACCCCAGACTATGGTTGACAGTGGGTTTTGCCTTGTATCCCAGTCTCTTCTGGTCAGCAAGTGGATTGACTTGACACCGCAACTTAGGGTTCAGTTCGTGTAGAGCCCATCGGGCGAAGCTGAGATCAAACCCAAGACAACAGAGCGGGGCATCACAGAGTTGAACTTTCACCACAAGGTGGCCGGTGACACACCATACCCATATTTCAGTGAGTTGTATCTCAACCAAAGTGTTACATTCTCCAGCCGAGAACCAACAGGGTTCGGATGGACATGCCAAAGTGCATTGACGATCAGGCGGCTGTACACTACATTGGCAAACGTAGAAGGCCCCGAAACTAAGGGCTGGGTGCCTGGGTAGTAAAGAGGCGAAAACTCACTGCAAGGGGGTAAGACGAATACCAGCGATAGTGCGTGTGGCGTCAAAGAATCGTGGTTGATTGTAGTGTCGCCTTTAGCGATGCTTGTATATTTGTATGTTTAAGAAGAGGGAGGTTTAGACTTGTGGCACACAAAGACTCAAGTGCGCCTTGTTCCTCATGACTTCCAAAGGCTAGGGCTAGCTCTAGCAGGGAATCCATTGTCGCTAATGATCAAATGTGACAGTCTGACAAATCCCCTAACCCTTGCTCTTATGAGACACACACATGTCAAGAGCGGCCAATTTACGGTATCACAAGAAATGATGACATTCTGAGAATATCAAGGTGTGGATTTTGTGTCTATTTTCGGAGATTTTTATGAAGATTCGAGACCAAAACATGCTTACTAGACCGGCCAGTTCAAGGTTTAAGTTGTTGACAGTCACTCGGTAAATTACTTCATGCAACAGCCATTATCACTGATACAGGCCTGTAGCCCTATAGATCACCCAATCCCGATGCATATGTGCATACGGAGGTCCAGTTCCCGTAGACAAGCCAATCAACATGAACTGTATCTCGTTGTCACCACCAAGTTCCCCTCAGTTTACTGTTGTAGCATCCTGGCGTTACTAGGGACGAGCTATGGTATTGCAAGGCTATCCCAGTCTCCAATCTCATGGGATAAAGCGGGTTTTGCCGAATCGAATACCCATTAGGCCTCAATTCCCAGAAAGTCGGGTTCGTATTTGGGCGCACGAATATGGTGACAACCCACGACGGGAAGAATACCAGATTTGTCCAAGCAGTTGGTTCTACGGTAGCCTCAACCTGTTTCCCTTTGGCCGGTTGTACTTGTAGAAACTAGAAGTAGGAGGGGTACCATAACCATAGGTAGAAGATTACAGCTCTTCTTTGATCATGCTCTGGAGCCTGATCAGTTGGGGGGTGGCTCTGAGGCTGAACTGATGTCAGGGGACTTCGTTATAGGCGGCTTGGTTTGGTCTCCAAGGATACTTTGCCTTGTCTGCTCCGCTGGAGCTGAAGGACCACCGGATTTGCCATCTTCTGGACAGGATCAAACGTAGGATTTCCATGACCAAAGAATCACCAATGCTATGGCGAGGGAGGGTACAAAGGCTCACAGCCCCATTGAGTAGACAATTGGGTTGAGAATCAGACCATCTTGGCAAACATGTAAACTCCATGGAAGTCCTTGGTACTAGGATACCTGGATGAAAGAATGAATCTAAAGCTTCACTTAACGGGATGATTCCGCTGTAGCGTGTTTGACTAGAATAGACATGTGGAACAGCCAACACAGAGTTAAGTAAAGTTCGGCTACCGGCACTATATAGATTTAACCCAAGAGGATTCTGAAACCACACTCTTATAGCGCCTACAACGAGACTGAGGCCATCCACTCCTTAGACTAGGTAAATAAGGCTTACCAATTGATCCATGTTAGATACTAGCTACTAGCACCTTTCACTGTACATACAAACATCTATAGATATTAGTGATCACGTTAATCTTCCCCTTTGTCGATATTCAAGACGACTCTGTCGCCATAAAGACGGAACCTATCACTATCTATGCATCTTGACATCCATTATGTACACGCCCACCCCTCACAATACAACGTACCGTTAACTATAAGGTATCTAGACTTACCCCGTGCATGGTCAGCCCCAACCTGTAGAACTGGTTTAATGTGACGTGGTTGCCTGTTCTGCTGACGTGTACTCCCAGTGTCAGTAGGCTAACGGTAGATACAGCACACGCCCTCACCCACAAACCTGCCGCCCGCCTTACACGGCGGCCCGATCCAACTCCGCACACGCGAAGTCCGATATCTCCAGAGTTCCATGTTGTAGGATCCGTTAGAACAACGCACCTAGAATGGCCGATATCGTAAAGCCCGTGTGCAGATGCAACCGCCCTAGCCTACATACATAGTCTGGGGCGTTTAGTCGAGTCCAATGTGATGTGCCTTTGTCTAGTTGGAAGCTACAACCCCCACACTAGAACCAGAACCAGAACCTTGCTCCGACTCTTTCCATGGAAGCCTTAGAGTAGCAAGTCCCCCCACGACCAAGATATCGGCCTATGCTTCTTTCTCATGGGCCGTGCTGATGGAAACACGAGATAAGCGCTAAGTATTTCCGCCTCTGGTAAGACAAAAACTCCGGTAGCGACCTGTGGATATGGGTTGACTCTACATATACCAATCAACTACACATATGAAGCTATCGTAATCGTGTAACTATGGGACCTATCACTTATTGTGCCAAACTGTGACACTGACCTCTAGGGAACGCAGCACACCGTCAAGTCAGACCCGCACGACCTGGTACCTGGGCGTGACGAGGGAGACTAGTCTAGGTGACTTTTGCAGACTCAGCTTCCTCGCCTGCATATGTCCCTGGTCTTTTGGATGCAAATGTCCTTGATTCGGCGGCAGGCCGAGCCACCTACCTGATGGAGATCACCTACATATGCACATATGTACAGCCATACCAACACTAGCTCGGACCCTTTTTATTTTCAACTCTCAAAGGAGATAATGTATGAGACGAGGAGATAGACCGCGATGGATAACAACTTCTCCGGACGGCAGGACTCTGTGCCTCTACTCCGCATGTACACACATATTTGACAAGTGCATATGCACACGGGTTGAAAGGGCAACACCGTGGTTCGATAGTCTTACTACAAGCCATGATTCCCGTCACACCGCCAAAGGCTATCTTTACCATGTCACCATTGTGTGAACGGAATATCGGAATACCTAGCGGAACAGCTGTCGGTTCAACAACAAACCGATGGCCCTAGCTACTAATAGTATGCAAAAGCCTGTATCAAGGACAAAGAACGGTAACAAACCAGGCGTGATAACCCCGGTTTTTTCACGTGATTCGTGCATCATGCGCTGTGAAAGGCTAGCCCGGGGTGGTGGGTGAAGATGTCGAAATATGTGCACGCTCCGACGTACCAGGCCCCATACCCAGGCCATCGGCGACCGGGTACTCCGAAAATGACGTTCCTCTATCAATCATGATACCGGATACCTCTCCATAATCCAATGGCAAGATGGCCGAGCGGTCTAAGGCGCTGTGTTCAGGTTTCTCCAAGAAGCTTCGCAGTGGAGCAATCCGCGCGAGTTCGAATCTCGTTCTTGTCAACATTCCTTTTTGTTCGGTGTTGGTTTTATCGCCGACATCTTACACATGCATACTTCCTTTTTTAGGGTTTCCCGTATATTACAGCCAATCACCGGTCAGGATGTATTGCAGATTCCTCTCCCCGCGTTTTTGCTCCACAATTGACGGCGTTTGCTTGCCTATTTGGGAAAGCTTCATTGGACAAGGTTCCTGATGTCCGGACCGATTGGATTGTTGAATGTGTGATGCACTTGAATACGGAGTGTAGATGGTGAATGATTGGTGATATCTCTCTTGTTTTATCAAATAATGTTTACCGCCATAGCACGCACGGGACCCATGAAAAGCTTGTCCAAGTTCGTTTCCCGGAGTTATACGACCTTTAAAACCACGATGCCAGACGATCTTAAAGCTCTCGCGGGGTACAGCCCATGCGATATATCCGACGCCCTCCAAAAACTCTCAGTTCCTCACGGCGGGTACCTCGCCGATCTAACCCTACGAACACCAACACCGCTATCAACTCCGTTAGTCGCACCCATCTCAACAGTTCTTTTCACACGGAAGAATCCCACCGAGGAGCAACGGCTGGATGATGGGCCGTTGCCGGAGAAGAACTTCCCTGGGAAAGGAACGCACTGGGTAGATGCCATGGTGAAGGGGTCAGTGGTGATAGTTAAGCAGCCGACGGGGCAGACAAATGCGGTAGTTGGGGGGATTATGGGTGTGAGAATGGGGGTTTTGGGGTGTCGTGGGGTTCTTGTTGATGGGCGGGTGAGGGATGTGGGAGAGTTGGCTATGGCGGGGTTGCCGGTAGGTTCTATTTAGTATCATGCTCTTTGCCGGGTGTTGAATACTAATCATCGTTTGTAGATTTGGTCCAAGGGCACTTCGACCGTAGGATCTGGAGCAGCGGCTAGTCCACATGCCCACCAGGTGCCGATCGTTGTTGGCGGTGTAGAAATCAAGCCGGGGGATATCTTTGTGGGCGATAGCGATAACGGCATCGTAGTGATCCCTCAGGAGAAACTCCCTGACGTCATCCGACTACTTCCTATTTTGACAGCCGCAGATGAAAAGGTGCTAGAGGCAGTCCGCAACGGTATGACTGTTTTTGAAGCCTTTGAAAAGTTCCGGAATCGTGTTATGTGATCGAGTCATGGTTTGCGCGTGGAAATCATAAGCGTTGTTTCTGTTAATCCTAATATGCTAAAATCTAGTCCGTATCCCATATCCGTATCCATATCCACATTAATCAAGTATTCTACCGAAACCAACCACTCTGATGCCCCAGACTCGTCCGCTATCGGAGCCATGAATTATCAGCCCTGATGTCAGCCACTGGCGCGCCATTATATCCCCGGCCCAAAGACTCATCGTCACTATCACTGAGCAACTTTGGTACTGGAAGATCCAACCGTGGAGCTTCAACCGGCTTCACACTAATCGGCGATTTCATAGCAGCCACGGCGGACAGTCCGTTAGAAATATTGAGGGGTGGCGGGATAGGAGCCGGGGCTTTAGATTTTGAAGGCGAAATGCTACGGCTGCGCGTTTCTGGCGGAGGACCATATCGGACGTCCTTAGCGTCCCATTCGTCCTCAGCCGCGGCGGCTACCCATTTGCGAAGCGCTTCATGGACTGACGGGTAGAACTTTTCCTTGCAAAGACGGAGGGAGCCGCCAAGACATCTTTCCCAGCCTGATGCCCTCAGCTCAGACCGGAGGTGGTTGCGCGCCTCCTTAGTTGGGGTACAGGCCAAGATCGCATTGAGAAGATCGACATGGGAAGCGAGATAGTTGGTTGCGTCCCATTCTACGCCACCAACGTAAGGAGCTGCTGCTACGGGTGGCCGTTCTGCAGGAAAGTGACGTGACATGTATCTAAGGGTAGCCTCTTGTTCACTACCTCCAGCTTCGGCGGCCGCTTCTTCGGCAGCGATATCCGCCATCAAAGTTTTGGGATCAGGCATGGCAATGATGTTCAGATGGTGCAGGAAGATCCAAAAGACCTCTTTGGTGACATTAACCACTTCCTTAGTCCATACACGGTACGGCCGGGGGCGGTGCATACTGGTGACCCAGTTGAGTGGCCGTTCATTCTCAGGTGGCTCAGGGTCTCTCATGTGAACCAAGACATTGGCCGCTCGGTTGATACGTTCCTTGGGTGGCCCTGTTTCAATGTAAAGAAATAGAATGGAAGTAACAATGTTACGGGTGGTGAACTCGCTGGGTCCCTTCTTCTCGGGATCAAAGAGAAGATGCAAAAGACGAGGGAAAAGCAGGTCTTGAATCGAATGGATATAAACCTGAGCAAGAGCCGTTGTGGAAAGACCCTTGAGACAAAGTAGAACTTCGTGCAAAAGAGCGTCCTCGTGGTCGTCACTATGAAAATCGTTAGTCATTCTGTTGATGTTGAGCATTGCCGGAGATTCTTACCGCCACTCAATTTCCATGATACGATGTAACAAGCCCACCATTTCCTTCATACCGCCTTGTTTAATAAAGTCTTCAATCCACGAAACGGCTTCATTTCTCAAGAGGAGACGCAACTTGTGCAACTTCCCAACTTCCATAGTCGATGGGTTCGTAGTTTTGCGCAGATACGCAACAAAATCAGCTGGCGCGGTTCCCATAATCTTGGCCAGCAGACCAGTTCCATTGCCATGTACACCACCAGCGTTAGTCTCTGGGCCCTCTGCGACGTTTAGTGGCTTGTCATCAGCCAGTGTCTCACTGGATTTTGACCGTAAATGCTTCCCAATGGTCCCCAGAGTCTTATCACCCTTCTTGGTAGTTTTGACGCCTATACGCGAGAGGGTAAAACTACGCCCCCGGTTGCGCTTCGTCTTTGATGATGCTTCGGCCTCGCTCTTATCGTCGGCCGCGCTCGAATTTACTCCGGTATTGACAGACATAATATGTTTGCCAGATTCACCCGAAGCAGATCTCATATCCTTGGAAGAAGCAGCAGCCATTTCAGCCCAATCCTGGCGAATAAATTCCTCCTTGATGCTAGCAGCAAGATTGCGCATCTTGTAGCGCTGGTTTTCGGGAATGTTGCGTCGATCGAGCATAGCCTCTAGATGTTTGTCGATATCCTTGGGGTCGATATATGGCTCTGCCGCGGCTCGTTTGCTCATTGTAGTGGCGGTATTGGGAGGGGCGTTGGCAGATACACTCTTGGCTCTGCCCCGCGAGGTACCGCGGAAAGGAAGCCGGGAGCCAGTCCCGAACCCCGATTTGCTGCGTTCATGGACGTTTTCTCTGCTCATGGCCATGGAACCAGGATTTGACCGAGGGTCGGCCGTATAGGGTGGGCGGTGGGGCGACACAGGTTCGCCGGAAAACTGTTTGAAGATGGGAGTTTCCTGCTGATCGGGGAAACTTGACCGGGACGTTCTGTTTTCCTTGTCCTTGGTCACCTTGGTGTCATCTTCGTCCTTGCGCCCCGTCTTTGGTCGTGTAAGGAAGCTAGTCAGGTTGGTAGCCGACTTAGTCTTCTTATGGGCCTTTACGGGCGAACTGTCCCGGCTCATGAAGCCCCTAATACTCTGGCCACTGAACGATATTGGAGGTCCACCACGTCTTGTATTTTCCCGCTGTTCGGGTTCTCGGCCACGCTCTTTTGATGGGTCACGACCTTTTTTTGGGCTGCGATTCGAGTTGTTGTCGTAGTATGCGCGGTCAGATGACCGAACCGGTGATCGTGACGGGGACTGGAAAGCGGCGGGTGAGTAGGCGCCGCTCTTGTTGTAGTTTTGTGGTACCTCAGACAGAGGACTGGCGAGTGGGCTGTTTACAGCGTATTGAGTGAATATAGGCAATGAAGGGTCTGAGGGAATGTCGGGGGAGGTAAAAGTGTTGGAAGAGCCTTCCGAGGAGTCGCTACGACGAGTTATAAACGACTTGATACGTTGTTTGGTAGGTGATGACTGCCCGGAGCGCAGTACTCCAGGAGACAACTGGGAGGCCATGGCTCGGGTGTGGCTTGCACGTAGATTGTGACGAGAGATGATTGGCGGCGAGGGTGGCGGGTGTCTAGGCCGTTGCTATGGACAGGCGCAGCGTTTGTATACAAGCCCGTTGTGTATTTGGGCGAGGGGTATTTCAGAAGATGGAGGGGTTTATGTCGAGGGTGGCGTTGTTCTATAGGCGGGCGTAGCGGTAACAATGATGAATTGAATGTGGCGTCTGTCGAAGGAGTACAAACGTAGCGACGCAAGTATGAGAAAGGCCGTAGTGGTATCAGATAAAGTCAATAGTAGCAATGCAAAGAACAACAGCGTAATGTGAGAGTGAGAGAGAAAAAAGAAGGACAGGAAAGTGTCCGCAGAACCATCACCAGAAAAAGGTTTGCGCTTCTTGCCGTTTGGGTAAAGACTGGATGAAATGCAGGGTATCAAGGCACTGACTTGACTGGCCCTGCAGGCATCCGGTGAGATGGCGGTAGTTTCTAGATGCAGTCTCAATGTCAACACTGGAATCTTGGGCGGTGAAAAACAAGCCAGGGCACCTAGCGAGCGGGTGAAGACCCAAGACTGGGGGCAAAAGACAAACGAAGCATGAAAATCCACTCTTTCCCAGAGCGGACAAAAGTCAACAAGAGCAAAAGAAGTGGGCTTTACGATTGGCGACGCAGTGACGAGCGATTACTTTGTTGGCCGGGTGAGCGAGGGAGAAAACGAACATGATATATACGCAGTCGCCTCCCGATTGTCATGGTTGTTTACTTGGGGAAAAGTGTACTTTGTCACACGGCAACTCGACGTTCCACGCCCGTCGTCGTTGCCATCATCAGCGACTGCAAGTCAGCGGCACCTCCGACCGCCCCGTTCCCTTTGTTCTTTCGCCCTTGGTCAGTTCAGGGAAGACAAGCCGCCATGGTCCATTCTCAACGGACCAGCTCGCCAGACGAAGGGACGCAAGCGAGACTTGCCGTCGTCTCACATCCTGCACCTGGGTTCGCAGCCTAGTAAACAGTTGTGGCATGGGATGGTGGTTGCTAGGGTAACGGACCCGATGGCGGGGGGACTGTATGCATGGTGCTGGCTAGGTGCGAGAAAGAAGAATCGCTTATGGAGAAATGAAACATGTGATGGCGGGACGTCAACAGTTAGTTGTCGTGCCAGATGTTGCATTGTGGGATGTTCATGACGAGTATCCAGAAGCAACTGTCACTTTCCTGTATGTGGTACTATGATGTCGCAATCATGTTGGGCGGTAAACTATTCTCATATGCTGTGTATTATGTGTATTCGGCGTATTCATGCCTCATATGGTAGTCATCTATGTCTATAACTTACCAACTGTATAATCCAGTCCCTCTGTCATAGCCGCCGCGCAACTGTTGCTCTGGCTTCACCAACTTCCCTTGCAACACAGTGTACTTGACAATGTTTTCACAGTCTTCTGGGAACACTCGCGCAATCCACATGCACTGCGCTGCACCAACATCCTCCCCGATCGCCTTTCCTGCGACCGGTCCCGGTTTCAACTGCTCACCAGCCGGCAACGTCGCCCTGTCTACATTATCCAAACCATAGGGATCCGGTCTTCTGTATATCATCATGTTGGCCGAATACTTGTGGCCACCAACGTGAGAAATAAAGTAGATACCAACACCACCCGGTCTATCATCGTCATAATCACGGTATAAACCCAACGGCCGCAGATGTCTCTCAAGTTCCTTCTTCAACAATGGCGCACTCTGTCCGCACCGCGCATCTCTCGTCTTTTGTGAACACATCAAAATGACGACACTGTGGGAACACTGAGAGGCAATGATCTGCGGCGGGATGGAAGCTTCGCTGGCTTCTTCGGGGACAGGGGATACGTCCGGAAGAGTGAGTGGGGACAGGGGGTCGGAAGCAGAAGGTGCTGCGCTGACAAAAGTCGAGATCATAGTAGGTACATTGGCGGGGCAGACATTATCGAGATAGACAAAAGCAGGAAGTAACAGGATACGTGTTGGCTCAGCGTAGTCTGTCTGTCCTGATGGTTGTGGGATGTTTGAAGCTGAGAGCATCATTTTCTATACCAGAGAGGAAAATTCCAGTCAGTAAACCGTCTATAACTTGGTAGTTCTGGGTTATACATACACCATTACTTGGCTTTGCCTCCTTGCTAACAGCTTCCATCACACTCCCCTTCTCATCGGCAACATCTCTCACCCAGTCCGTCTTTCCGGTAGCCACCAGGATATGTGTACTAAAGGGCTTGATCAGCCCATACATTTTATCCGAAGTGTCTATACTGAACGACTTGGGATACTTGACTGTGCAACTGGCGCAGTCCTGCAGACAATCCTCGCCATCCTTTTCAGGAACGGTCTTGGGGAACAGTTCCGTCAGTGCGGTTTGTGGTCCGCTGGCAGTGCCAAGGGCAGAAAATAACGAAAGAAGGGATTTGCCCATTATTGGATATATATATGTGAATTGGATGCTTGATGAAGTAGACCAGTCAGAACAAAGAGATTACAATCAATGTCTATCCGTCATGGGTTGTAGTGGCTGCTTTATACTTAGGATTTAGAACATCTGTTTCTCGAGTTGCGTCAGTGGGGCCTAAATCCGAAGAATAAACTGTAGAAGCCACCCGTTAGCTGCCCAATCTTTTATCTGATTTTCCTTGTTAGTGCCAACCACCGTTACCCCATCCAGGGGCAAGGTTTCCTCCATCATGAACTTCCAATCCTACTTACCAGTCCTTTTCTGGGCCCCGCGCGCGGCTTACTAAATTTATATGTATGACGGCGGAGATCGGCGTTTTCACTCGGTCGACGATATCTCAGTTTTGTCCATGTGCACTTATGTATGTATGTATGTACATATCTATTTGCGGCCGCCTACCGCTTATCCCCGACTCCGTACTTTTCTTCAAGTCCCGTAATTCTCGGCCTTAAGAGTCTTGTGCAACTCTACACATGATCAGATAAGCGATAAGCGCACTCGACTTGACGTGCGCCGATAGTAGGTGCCGAATCGGCAAATTTTATCTGTCGGGTTGATTCTAAGGAAGGACCCATTTTCTGTGGGAATCACTGAAGGAGTGGACCTCTTCGGGCAGGTGCTAATGCCAGAAAGCGGGGGGGGCCACGCTATATTGCGGGTGTCCGGCATGCCGAACATGTTGCCGCGCAATAGGGTTAGTATGCGTAACCCACGTCAATCGTCTTGACGATGGTAACCCCTGTTGTTAATCTGGCGATCACATGTGAGCGAAGCGCGCTGCGAGTTTAGAATATGGAAAGTTGTCTTCTAAGTAACGAAAAATATGGCTCCTGCTCCTTGGGATAACGTGCCTTTGAGTGACTTGCTGGTCGTGCTTGTCACTGGTGCTAACAGGTAAGATATACAAATACGATCAAATAAAAGCACCCTCTCTCTAACAATATAACCTCCTCCTAGCGGCATCGGCCTCGGTATCAACCAAAAGCTCATCGACGACTTCCTCGCCACCCGTCTCTCCACGTCCCACCTACTTCTCATCCCCACCACCCGGAGTCCCTCCAAGTCACGTGAAACCATCACCGCCCTCCAAAGCCACCTCCGTCTCGCCGCCACCACCTTCGCCGCCAAATCCCCATCCACTCCTGCGGCCAGCAGCGCCGCCATAATCGACTCCGTCATCGCCAGAGTCCACATTCTTTCCATCCAGCTGGACCTCTGCTCGCTACCACAGATATATAATGCCGCTAAGCAGCTTTGCACAGGGCTTGTTTCGAACCCGCCGGTGGTGGGTGGTGGTGCGGATGCGCTGACGGAGGTGCGCGTGCCGAAGTTGGATGCGGTGGTTTTTAATGCTGGGTTTGGTGGGTGGACGGGCATTGACTGGTGGAAGATGGCCAAGTGTTGTGTGCGCGAGGGTATCTTGAATTCGTGCACTTGGCCGGATTATAAGGTTGCTAAGCCTGGTGATGTTATCTTCCAAAAGAACTCGTCTGGCAAGATCATCCCTGGCGACTCTCTCGGCACGGTATTTTGCTCTAATGTCTTTGGCCACTACGTCTTTGCACATAAGCTAATGCCACTCCTTTCCGTACCTAACCACCCGGGTCGGATCATCTGGACCAGTTCTATTGAGCCACAGGCAGATAGTCTCGTTACTGCCGACCTCCAGGGCATTGCCTCAGTCGCGCCGTACGAAAGTTCCAAGCGCCTCACTGATATCATGTCTCTCACTCACACCCTCCCCTCTGTTTCTCCCGCCACTTCTTCCTTCTACAATGATGTGCCCGTTGAGGCTAGACCATCTATCTACGTCACCCACCCTGGTGTCGTTGCCTCACCACTCTTCCCTTTGGCCGCTTGGATGTTCCAGTTCTACAAGTGGACTATGATCCTTTGCCGTATCCTTGGATCCCCATGGCATCCCGTGGAAGCTTATGCCGGTTCGGCCGCTGCTGTGTGGTTGATTCTGGCTAGTGCGAGCGAGTTGGCAGACAAACAGGCTGAAAGAGTCAAGTGGGGCTCAGCTGTTAGTAGTAACGGTACGACATATGTCAAGGAGACTGAAGTTGAAGGATGGGGATGGAAGGGTATTGATGGTGAAGAGACTAAAGAGGAGACTGTAGATATCGCACTGTTGAAGCGCAATGTAGGTAGACACCCACACGTCAAGAATGCTACTCCGGAGAGCCGACAGGAGGTCATCCAGACTGGAAAGAAGGTGTGGGAAGAGATGGAGAAGCTACGTAAGGACTGGGAAGATCTGTTGGAGTTATAATTTAGTCATTGGTTTCCGCTCAATAACAGGAACCCTGAAAATCCTGTATTTATCTTAATTCTGGGGCACAGTATCCCGATGCAATCATAAAAACAAATAGATCATAAAACAACCAACAAATAAGAACAACATAAGACAAAATGCCTGCCTAACCGAGACCCAAACACCAGCAAAAAGATTAAAACCATACCCATATACCGAAATCCACCGGAGCCAACACAACTAAGCCTCATTAAATGGCCGCTCAGTACTCTCTATGCTCTGGCCCTCTCGAATAATCCGTGCATTCTGATGAAATTCCTCTGCAGAAGCATTCCTCTTCAACACGGTCTTTGTAGCACGCCCAAAGAGGCCAAGCATGAGAGGAAGGGGGACTACAGCCGCGCCAACGACAGCCTGAAAAATCAAACTATTCTTCATGTGATGAGGTGGATTGGCTGACCCTCCGGCTTCGAGGTGATCGCTGACAACGATGAAAATGGCACCCATGAGCTGTCCGAGGGACCACGACAGGGTCGATGTAATCTCCGAGCCGATGGGGTAGGACAGCTCTGCTAGGAATTCGAGGGCCACTGGGATGAGCGAAAACGAAGCAGCACCAAGAATGGCCAACACAATATACGGACCAGTAATGGAACCAGTTTCAGGCATCCAGATAAAGGCAATATACATACCCGCAATAATCGGCACGGCACACTTAATGGCCACCAAGAACTTCTTGTGCTTGTCGAAAATTGGAGATGTGATTGCCGAACAGACAAGCCCAGCTACAATGAGAACGGCACCGCCAATACCAGCTTCGTCCTCACTAAGGCCATAGGGCTCCAACATCTGGTTTAGAAGGGACGAAATGTTGTTGAACAACCCGATGTAAACCGCGAATGGGACAATAATCAACCACATTTCCGGAGTACGGGCGAGAGTAACCAGAGCCTCTTTCATCGGTGGGCGCACCGTTTCAGATGTGTGCGAAACGGGAACAGGAGGTCTCGCCGGGATGAAGAAAGTTGGTATGCTGGCGACGGATGCCTGAGGATAAGGTTAGTAATGTTTCTTCACAAACAAACCATTGTTGGTTGTAGACTTACGATGATAGAAACGTATAACACAGCATTTGAAATGTCACCAGCATCCGACACCCAGAAGGGGGTGATAAGCTGCGCCAATGCAGCACCCAGCGGGTTCGACAGTGTAGCCAAAGCCGTGGCGCCCACACGACCCTTTTCGGTAAACCAGATGTCCGAATAACAGGTCGGGGCCGAGAGAATAAAGGGCTGTGCTAGCCCAATCAAGACCTGCGCAAACAACACTACCCCGTACGTACCACCTTCCCGGGAGTGCGATCCTGCATAGCGGATCCAGTTGCCAATAAGCAACAAGATGGAAGCAGCCATAAAGCTGGGCTTGGGACCATAGTGCAACACTTTGACTGTAAACGGCGCACAAATGCAAAAAGCGAACTGGTAGGCAATAGACAACCAATTCACACCACTAGTACTGGTGTTGTAGTACTCGGCAGCCTGTGATGACACAGGTGCAAACGTAAGCCACTATATAGTGAAACAGGTTAGAAAAACGAGCTTCTGGAACAATACACCAGACACAAGAAGACACTGGAAGATGGGCGGTGGACAAGACTTGATCATCTTGTGTTGCTGCGATATAATCCGTTAAGGATGACATTGGGGGCCGTACGTGTGTGCTTGACAAGGCATGTTTCTTATGACGTATGACCATATCGGTCATGACACCAAATTTCAGTGCACAAATATCAGCAATACCCCACAAGCCACCTGCCAGAGCAGTACGGAAATGTCTGAGGCCTTATTCCCATTAGATCCGTGGTAGAGATGCAAGCTTATCACGCGATCGGCAAAAGAGGAAATTCATAACTACTTACGCCCCAGTTAACTGCCAAATTGAGCAAAAACATTTGGATAATACCAAACCACCGTCTTTTGTAAGTCCGGAAGACGACGGGTTGGCTACTGGCTACTGCAGCATTGGTGGTGTCTTCAAGCATGCTGGTGCCTGCCGACACATTCTCTCGGTCTTCAAGAAGTTGACGGCCTTGAGAGGATGGCTCCTTCGGGTTGCTATTGGTAGAGCCAATCTGAGAAGGCCGTCGGCTATCGGAAGCCGAGATATTTTGGTCGCCCATGACGATGAATGTGGGGACGCGAGGTTGTGGAGAAGAACAAATGCTTCTAGCTTGAAGTCTAGAACTCGAAAAACTGCAAAAAGGTCAAGGGCAAACGCCAGGACGTGTTGTGACCTCCCTTGATATAAGTAGTAGACGAGCTACTTTTGAAATCAAAAGTACTGACTGGACCAAAACCAAATGGGCCCCAGCTCGTCAAATAATGTGACGTGACGAGCAAAAGAGGTGTCCGAAACGGGCCGCGCACAGTAAAACTATGCTAGGAAAACGTTTGCGAGATGCGATAGCCGGTAGCGACTGATAGGTCAACTACGGGTATCACAGGGTGTCTATCGTTTAGAGTGTGATCCTCTTAAACGACGTAAACTTATCGTACAAGCCAGCGTTGCAACACTGGCTTGTCAGAGGAACAAAATCAGGAGCAAGGTAATGTTAGGTAGCTTTGCGCATGAGCCAAGTTACCGCACAGAGCGTTGTGTACAAAGCCGGGGTGTACGAACTGGGGGGCACGCAGCACTTGGCGGAACGGACTTCGGAGGATAAAGAGGTCGACAACAAGGCGGATGGGCGGATGTCTTTGATCGGACGAATCTCTTAACAAAATGATAGTGTTGCGACACTACAGGGCTAATCAGTGAAGCCTAAATGGAAGACTGTCAAAAAGTTAGATCGCGCTGTCAACGGAGCGGAGTTCTCCATAGCTAGACATCGAGATGGATTCGGTAGAACGAAAAGAATGCCCAAGCGTTTGTGATCCGAAGTCTTAGAAATCCGCTAGTGAAATCCAGCCGTCCATAGAAACTTCAAATACAAAAGGAAAATAAGGAATGGAGAAATACAGTCTGAAGGAACAACAAACCTGAATAAGAACGAAATTATCCGGATGTGGAGATAGAATCAAAATCCAAGCACAACAATAAATAGCTGTCGAGATGAACTTAGTTTGCTTTCCAAGTTTGGTGATGCGATATTCGAAGCAAGCAATTTGAGAAACGAAAAAAAATGAAAAGTCGACAATGATTATGAAAGAAGACAAGACTTGGAAAGTAGAAACAGAAAGGAAATTTTGTCTTCCACAGAAAACCGGAGTTACATTGCAAAAGTGGTTATCACGGTATTCATCTGATTAGAGATTTGTCTATCTTAACCACGGTTAGACATTTACCCAAACTCTTTTGAGAGTCGACGAGGATATACTACGGCAACGGGTTGATCAGGTGACCTTCACAGTAGTATATGTCCTCGGTGTCCCTGATGTAAATGTGTACACAGTAAGTCGGGGCTTAAACAATATCCCCGGAACGTTTATCCGTACTGAAGTGTAGTAAGTAGGACAGCTCAGCCAGGTATGGTGACTAACACGGACAGAAGGCGGGGTAAGTCACTGGATATCAGTTTCCCAAAAAAGCACCCTGATGTCACTGAGAAAAATAAAAACTAACTGGGAGCAGCGCGTGCGTATCTTGATAAACAATCAGTTGAGGTGGGAATCTTGTGTGCCATCCGTCGTGGCCCTCGACCCGCGCCAAATGTATGTATGTGCAATATAAGTCACTCATGGCGGGGGGCTTTTTTATGCAGCCACCCAAGATCATGAAGGCTGTGTGGCTTGATAACAATGTATGTTCTGTAGTTACCTGTCAGTAAGTCGATGTTGTAGAACCAGTTACAACAAGGTGCAAGGCTGTATGGGAATGATCGATATATGTAGCTGGGACCTCAGTACACCTAGCCTACAGAATACAACATACGTACGGTATTTAGAATTGCCACATGCTGCCAGCCTTGGTACTCAGCGAGCTCGTATACACGGTCAAATCAACTACGTGATTTTGGGGATTGTGTACACGGGGTATGATGGAACTACTGCATCTACCCGTTCACCACGCGAAATGTGCAATTCGGGCACACAGATTGGTCTGTATTTTTCCTTGGCTGCATAACGAATGACGCCGAGAGCAAGCTCATCTAGTTGCCTGAAAACATTTGGGCAGTTCGCGCACGTAATGAAGGCCCTGTCGACTGCCCTGTCGGCCACCCGGGTCCGACATCTCCGCCCCGGAGGCGTGCAGCAAAGTTGTATTCCGCGGTGGACCTGCATCTGATTCGTATGTATGTGTAATGTTAAAGTTTTCATCATTGAAAAGACTGTCTTCGGCTAAACTTATGCAGTGAAGCGTTTGTCCGTTGCATATCCATAAATAACAATTGGATACATTCAGATTATTCAATCTGGTGTCACAAATATTTTCTTCCCACAATTATAACTAGCCATGAAGTTGTTGTTATTGGCACGATGGTTACAATTAAGTTGATTCAATTTTGCCTTTGCATACGTTATGTGCCTTTTGTTATTAATGTGCCTCACATTAAGTTTGTACCGTGCATTTGCCACCAACCAATAGTCAGCACAAGTACGGAAAATGGCTCGATACAAAAGGGTGATAGGGGTAGGTCGTCTGTAGTTTATATCACCTCCATGACTGACGCCTGTCGGACGATTGAACAGCCACCACACTTTAGGATACACATATGACCGACATGGACATACCCAGATACTGAGTATTACGGAACATACTGTCTTGTTACCAATTTCATAATGCTGATAATCCGAACAAGCAAATGGCCGTCAGAAGGATCACAACATTGTTGTAGTCGTAGTAACAGTTTTCCGTAAAGGCAAAGCAACTGCAGAGTATGTACTCGTGGTGATTGCCTCCGGTGAATCTAATAAAAAACCTCCGGTTGGTCACTTACAACCATAGATATGTACATATCCCCGAGCTTTATAAACAGGCACTTGGGTTAGTTACACAGATATACGGAATAAATATGCTATGCCTATGATGTCACCAACTCCCAAACCTTTTTTGTTTGGTGTGTCCCCGTGGTGTCATCATGCACCGGTGTATCATCGCACACCAGCGTAATCTTTGCTAGATAGGCCGACTTAGTATGTGAGAATAAATGACTTCAGTGTATAATAGAACCACTGTGATGTTTGCCAAGACCCAAAACTTTACCTTGAAACGCCCTTCTTCACTTTGTTCAGAACAGGGTGTTCACATCAATCCCCACTTCTCTCGTGAGCATAACTCATGTCAATCCTGGGTTCACGTAGTACCATATGGTGTACATGGAAGAGAATACTCCCTGGTCGTCACATCTTTTCATGGATTCGACATTATTTCAATACTACCAAGATTGCCAAACTACTATACCTCGCTGGTTACAATGAAAAACACATAAAAGTGTGGTTTAACTAGCTATAACTTCTGGCCACGTTAAATCCAATAGCCATGGTTAGTGTAACTCCAACTACGCTGCATTGTCATCTTCGACTTAGCCGAAGAGAAAATAGGCGTAACTAACAAACACACGCCATTAGAGCTCATAGTAACAGGAACTTTAGTACAGGTAAACGTTGTGATCATCTATAAAGATAACATCACTGTATAAATACACATAGCAGTCACCTATTGGCCATATCCACGTAGTTGACTACCGTGATCTATGTCCCCTGAAGGCCGACGGCTTCTCTTATGTTTGCAAACCAGAGTCACACAAACTTGATATTTACGCTAACAATTGACGGTTCGAGACACACGGTGCCCGTCTACAAAGCTCTGGGCTCCCTTCAGCTAGAGCCGCTTCAATCCTGTTTAAACTGACGTCTCCAGGCTCTTGAGCTCATGTGAGGATGTTAAAGAATGTATCTAGGAACACCATGTATATTTATACATGCGCAGACGATCTATGATGTTTGTGAATCTATCGTACGCTTGACTACTCCATAATCAACTGATTTGGTATTGGAAATCCTAACATCATCATGATTTTGAAAGTACTTTGTTGACATAGTAGTATAATGCTCTACCATGTGTGTTTATGTGTATAGACGTGCTACCTCCACGTTACCTCTGAGCTCACGGATGTATGCCATAACTTTGAAGTTGAAAGTCGTCATCTATAGCTGCTGCTTACTCTATAATACAAGAAACCTGTGAAATTGCACATTTTTTGGGGTCATGTAACACGTGGATTTCCAACGTGATAACCGTGGTGAATTCTCTGTTAAACCTACCATCAAAACTACAAAGGCAGTATGTGTATTTTGTAGTGCCAATACATGTAAGGCCAGAACAACAACATTACTAGCACATATGTACCTCGATAGGATGATGTTTGTCAGTAGACTATAATGATAAATATACGTGTATGTTCGTGACTTTTAACAACACAGACTATGTTCTTCATAAAATAATATCCATCGAAGTATTTGTTTCTGTTGGGTTTATATGTACTTCATTCAGTATTCAGTTCCAATACCTCATTCGTATCTTTTCATCACGCATAACCCAAGACTGTAAACCAAGTTGTTGGGAAGGGTCCAACCCTGAGATCAGATGAACACGTGACCGCCAGGTGGGGCATCACACCCTGGCTGTAGCCAGCTCATCCGGAAGGCCTCTGACCCAGGGGTTCTGTTTAAGGTGTGTGCGACCGGCCGTGAGCCGTCCTTTACCCACAAAGACCACCAGCGATTGTGTCTGCTCTTCTGAAACAGAATCTTGACCCGCATCTGTGTCCCTTATTACTTGTCTTGAATTCACGACAATTCCTCTCAATCTATAAAACATCATTTCTGGTAACTGCCACTACAACCCGGATTTGGTAGCCTATCAACGCTGTACAACAACCGCAGTCACCTGTGGCCCCGCTTGCTCCTCGTCGCCCTTAATCATCACCATCCCCTGTCGTATTGGTGGATCGATAAACCGGACCAATCTCCTGCGCTACAATAACTTGGCCTTCTCATTGCATTTCTACCACAACATCAACGCTACATATACCCCGACAAGATAGCCGCTGGATTCGGCTGTCTCTTTGTTCCGATAGCACCGCTGCTGCTACGTGTATAATCACCAAAATATAGCACTTCCTGGCATTCTTTGAATACCCTATTCACCGTTTCCCAGCTTCATCATGTCTCGTCGGGTCGCCAATGCTGATCAGGCGCGCATAGCGCAAAATCAACAGACTATCAAGAGTCTACTGAAGCTTGAATGCAATAAAATCTGTGCTGACTGCAAGCGCAACAAGCGTAGGTGTTCCGCTTAATATTTTGCTGCGTTTAGCCTGTGACTATGTGCTAACTGTCAATTGACATCCACAGACCCCAGATGGGCTTCCTGGAACATTGGTATTTTTGTCTGTATCCGCTGCTCTGGTATTCACCGTAGTATGGGAACCCATATCAGCCGGGTTAAATCTGTCGACCTCGATTCATGGACCGACGAACAAGTGGCCAGTGTTCTTGCTTGGGGCAATGCTCGTGCCAACAAGTACTGGGAGGCCAAGCTTGCCAACGGCCACGTTCCGTCGGAGAACAAGATCGAAAACTTTATTCGTACCAAATACGAACTCAAGCGTTGGACTATGGACGGCCCTCGGCCCGATCCTAGCACCTTGGATGCGGACGGTGACGAAGATATCCCACTCAGCCTGGTTAAAGAGAAGCACAACATTGAGCGCAAGGAGTCGATACGTAAGGCGTCCATCGGCCAAGGCTCATCACCTGCTCGCCGTGGCATCCCGCCGCCAGCCGTTGACTTGATAGGTGGTGATTCTCCGTCGATGCCACCTCCAAGCTCAGGTTCTCCTGCCCCCACCAAGGCGACTCCAAGAGGCACCCCTAAACAAAACAACGCCAGAGACTCACTGCTTGGCTTGGATTTCATGGGTGATTCCAGTTCAACTCCTCCCCGCCCTTCTTCGACTTCCACTGTTGGCTCAGGTGCTACGCAGTCTCGTCCCGACCTGAAGCAATCTATTCTGTCTCTATATGCTAGTGCTCCCCGTCCTCAAGCCCAGGCCCAACAGCCTGTTGCTTCGGGCTTTGGTGGTATGGGTTCGCCAACCCACAACCAGTCATCTATGAGTGGCCTTAACGACGCCTTTGGCGGGCTGAACTTTGGAGCCCCTGCTCAAGCCGCTCCAGCTGTAGCGGCCCCACCCAAGCCAATTGATCCGTTTGCTGGGCTCGGCTTTGGTGGATCATCCAAATCCCCCCCTCCCGCATCTAACAATAACGCCTTTAATGGTCTCGGTGGTGGCAGCTTCTTCGATACCAAGCCCGCTGCACCTGTTGCCCAGCCTGCCCAATCTTCGTTTGGGGGGTTCAGCAACTTCTCCAGCCCTTCTCCAGCCGCCTCTAAGCCTACAGCATCATCTGCCATGGGTGACTTGTTTGATCTATCTACGCCTGCTCCTGCAGCTCCTGCAGCGGCCCCAGTATCGAATGCCTCGGCTTTCAATCTCTCATCACCTGTGGCTGCTCCTGTGACCTCGCCCATCTCTAACGCCACTGCCGGTATTGCCAGCAACAATGCTTGGTCGGGTTCGGACGTCTGGGGTGGCAACGCTTGGGGTTCTGATACCAAGGCCGAACCAGCGAAGCCCGTTATGTCTAGTGCCTCTATGGCGCCCGCAGCTCCCGCTGCCACCTCTTCTGCCAATGATTTCGGCTGGGGCTCATCATTTGCCTCGACTCCCATTGTTCCTGGCGCGGGCGGTGGTTTCTCAGTCGGAGGAAAGCCTGCTGCGGCCGTTGCTGCAGCAGTTGTAAGTGCAGATGATGAGTTTGGTGGATGGGCTAGCTCTACCACAACCACAGCCAACAACGGTAACAAAGGTTTTGGCGGCGTGGGAAACGACCCTGATTTGTTCTCAAATGTATGGCAGTAAATAGTCGAAAAAGCTATCATGAGGAATTTTGCATTATATGTTTGGATAGCATGTTTGGAGTTTAGTTTGTTTTCTGTTTGTTCTATGTAATTCACAGTTTTTAGTACGCAGTTGGAACAGAAAATGTCAGTAGTGAATATGTTTCTATAATATTTATACGCAAGATTTCAAAAACACCCAAAACGCCGTTTTCCAAAAACAGTATGACAGCACGCAAAGAAAACAAAAGCCCGGGATCGCTGGCAATGAAAAACTAATCAAAGATAGGCAGGACTAGTGTCAAACAAAACCAGCAATGAGAAAGATGGGTTTAGAAGAACAGTTTGGATAGATAGTAGATGAACATGAAGAAGATGACGATGATACTAGCCAACTTGAATACGGCAATCTTGTTTCCGGAGGCGGCCATGCGGGTTAACCGGGTAGCGGAACCTCGTAGTTGAGTCGTCATAGTGGAAAAGGTTTCGCTCTGTTAGATCGAAGTATGTTAGTGACCAAGCCTAAAATAACCAGCCAGTACACGATAATCTGGTGGTATAAGTCGGATGTGACAATCCCAACATACAGTATTGTCAATAACTTCTTGGTTGCGCGCATGATCGTAGATATCTATCGTCACGCCGCGCAGTGCCGAGATCTTATTACTCAGATCATTAAGGCGCGCATTATTTTGGCGCTCACGCTCGTAGGCTTCGGACATGGCGAATCTAAGAAATCGAAGGGGGGAGTTTGGAAGCGACCGGCGCTAGGTATGCGACTGGATGCGCAGATGGCTTGCGAGATATATCGGGAATGTGGGGAATATGCCGGACTGGAGTTCGGGATGTTGACGTCACGTGGACAGATATCGGAATGGCGGAGTTGTAGCGCGCAAACGGGTGTGGAAAAGCGATACGGGCAAAATGTGCGGAGTAGTGAGAGAGCGGTTCGTGAGATCACGACTAAGTCTTCAATGAGAGGCCTGTAGGTCACGATTGGTGCTTTGGCACCTTCGACATCGCAGGTCGCATTGTTTCGCATTGTCTGGGTTACTCCGGATTGGAACCCTAGTGCGCTTAGTCAGCTGATTCCGCCTGGGCCCTGGCTTCTGGCAGCTATGACGCAGTTGGCGGATTTAAGAAACCTTAGTTTAATGTGGGCGGGGAGGCTGGTTGGTGATGTCACGATTTGGTGCGCACACAAAACCGTCGGTTTCTTGAGGCGCAGCCAATAGATGGATGCATCGAGTTGTCTAGATACATCTATTTGTAAACACTGTAGAGTGAGCCGTCCTTGTGACCATGCCAAGGTACGGCAGCCTCACTTGCTTGCGTAGCTATGTCGTAGTTTCCTCCAGTGTGGATGATGTTCGGTAGTAAGCTGGATTTAGGGCACAATATCAAACTCCAAAAGCATAAATTTCTAATACAATATCAAAGTGGGATACCAAGCTAAACTTCATCTTGAGTTGCCAGATCATCCATCTAAGCGCCAATTCTGGTGTCTAAATTCGGACGGTATGTATACTATCCCACATATTGCGCAGCTTGTTATAGAAATAGCTATATCGTGGTGCTACGGCATCTTCCCGAATTAGCGTCGAGGCTATGGTCACGGCCGGCACGCCCAACCCGACGAACACGATGGTTAATACAGTGGTCAGACCGGGTGCGAGAAAGCGGTGCACATGCAACCACGGAGGCTAGACCCGAGCAGCGACACTGTTGACCAAGCGCTCTAGTTGGAAGCTCCAGAATAATCTGTCAAGCTCGAGCCAATGAGGGCCATCCATCCATAGGCAACTGAAGGCAACCGTATAACGCATTTTCGATGCCAAGGAGCTTTTAGTGGAAACTACAAAGGCGCTGTTAGGTCGAGTTGGGTGCCCATTCATCACCAATCACGGCATCGCTTAAAGCCGCACAGCCGCCACCATTTGTTGAAGCATCCCACTAACAGGCATTGCTTTTATAGAAATACTGTCCAACCCATCCCCTCTTGACGTCACGACTGGAATCTTTTTCCATAACTCTTCACCAAACACCAGCCTCTGTTCAGTGCCAAACGCCGTGTTCCCCGCTGCAGCCAAGGAAATCCCGAGCCGATCGGTCACCCACGCCATATTACAATTCATTGGTGCGCAGTCAGCTCTACTTGTAGATTTGCTCAGGCTTCGCTTCATCCATCCAACCCCCGAAAAGCTTTGTTTTCTGTACTCTTTCATCCCGCCGCCATCTTCATATCCACCTTTGGGTTCATTGTTTCCCTTGAGCATTATCTTTAGTCACAACCCTACTTTCTTGAGACAATTCAACTTTGCGCCAGTCTCTATCATCATCTCCTCGCTTGCGCTGATACATTACCGAACCTCTACTTTTTATAGGTGTTTGCGCCGCATCTTCATATTTCTCTAAAGATCGCCATCATGGGTCTCCACAACCCACTTCCGTCCTCTTTGTCTTGTGAGTGATCTCCTGAATTCCGTACAACACCTGGATTCTTCATAGCTGTCGCACGACTCAGCGTGCCACCCCAACTAGCCGTTGCCCTGAGTCTCATAATTATGATGACATTGGCGAACCAAATTCACATTTGCATGCATCGCGGCGGCTGGATCTTAAAGAAGCCGGGATCCGCGCATACTCGGGTAACTCGTTTAGGATCACCAGCTAACAAATCATGTACGAAATACAGCGGAGTGCAAAAAGTGCGGTAAGATTCTGACGTCGTTTATTGACCCACGCCAATCTTTCCTCGGCCCCGACAAGATCATTCCTCCGTCCGTCCTTGCGAATGCCAAGGTATGTCATCTTTCGATCGGTGCGGGGCTCTGCCACCACCCCCGCATAATAACGTGATCGCCACTAACCCGTCTGATCTCTTATACAGGGTCTTGCTATCCTCACCGTCATCAAGGCCGGATTTCTGGGCTCTGCCCGCTTTGGAAGCGGTCTTGTCGTTGCCCGTCTCCCTAACGGTAGCTGGAGTGCGCCGAGCGCAATTGCAACCGCCGGTGCGGGTTTTGGTGGACAGATCGGCTTCGAAATCACCGACTTTGTGTTTATCCTTAATGATGCCAGTGCAGTGAAGACGTTTGCGCAAGCCGGTTCTCTCACTCTCGGTGGAAATGTTTCCATTGCAGCCGGCCCAGTCGGTCGCAATGCTGAAGCTGCCGGTGCTGCGTCTCTGCGCAGTGTAGCGGGCATCTTTGCCTATTCCAAGACCAAGGGCCTGTTTGCTGGTGTTTCACTCGAAGGATCGGCCATCATTGAGCGCCGCGATGCCAATGAAAAGCTCTACAATCAGAGACTTACCGCCGCCCAGCTTCTCTCCGGTGCTGTGCCCTCCCCGCCACAAGCCGCTCCTCTCGCAAACATTCTCAACTCCCGCATCTTCTCTGGAAACCGCCAAGGTGCAGCTGACGACTCCATGTACAACGATATCCCCGTGTACGACGAAGCACGCCACTCCTACGCCGGTCCTCCTCCCGCCTCAAACCACGCCAGTCCCCCATCCACATCCAACGGCCACTCCCGCACAGCCTCATGGCAAGACCCCGTCTACGACCGCCCATACGTCTCGCCAACCTCCCCAACAAGCCCCCGCAACCCCACGGCTACCTCGCCTCAGGATCGTCAGTCTTTTGGTACGCTTGGCCGTTCTAATACTGGTAGCACGAATCACAGCCAAAAGCCCGATCGTCCTTCGGCGCCTAAGCCGAACTTTGGTGCCAAGACGGCCATGTTAAAGAAGAATGAGGCGGTGGCTTTGTTCACCTTTGATGCGGACCAGCCGGGAGATCTTGGGTTCAAGAAGGGGGAGATTATCACGGTGTTGAAAAAGACGGAGAATGAGAGTGACTGGTGGACGGGCATGATTGGAAACAGACATGGCATCTTCCCGAGCAACTATGTCAAGATGCAGACTTGAAATGTCTGTCTTGGTTGTTTTGTTTCTTTCTGAAGTACGCAATTTCTCGGTTTTATTGTTTTTGATTCCCACTGTTGAGTTTATGTAGCTTCTAGGATATTAACATGTCACACGTGTGTATGTTGTACTCATATTGTAACGAGAAATGGAATGAAACGTTGTAAAAAAAATATATAATGAACAAAGGACGAAAAGAAAAAAACACCATGTCAAAGGGGGACAGACATCATACACTTAGCCTCAATATCAGTGACCACAAAAGTAATATACCCTATAGATACCAATCTTACTTGCCACCCTTCTTCTTCTTCTTATTCTTCTTCTTTTTCCCGCCAACGGCCGGAGACGTAGGAGCGGGGGAACCCACAGACTCTACCTGTGTCGACTCGGGAATTACAGGCTCAGTATTTGGAGGATTTGAAGGACCGGCCTCATCGCCAGAACTGGAAGTGTGAATGACAATCTTGCGGACACCGTGTGTTTCAATGATAGACTCTGTAATTACAGATCCAGTTGTAGCACGGTAAATCGTAACGTCGGGTGCGGGCGAGTTGGACGTCTGGACGATGTCAACCGGAGCGGGAGTCGGCGTGGGGGTAGCTTCGGGAACGGGCGAGAGGCTAGGTTCGATAGGAGCAGCGGTAGTTACATCAACAGTTTCCTCGGTTTCTGCCTCCGGCTGTTGAGAAGAAGCTGGGGTTAGGGCAACGACAGAGGATGAGGAGGGATCGGTGGTGGTCAGAACAACGGGGCCTGGTTCCTCTTGAGATACCTCGACAACAGCAGGAGTGGGCGCAACGGAAATTACATTGGCTTCAGCGACAGGAGAAAGAGACAGAAGGGTAGGCGCAGATTCAGGTACTTCAAGGGTGCCATCGATCTGAGCGAGACGATGTTGAGACTCGCTGTGGTGGCCCTCGTGAGATCCGTAACTTTTGCGAACAGCTTGAACACCTCCCTTACCACTGAGGTGCTTTGATGGTGGTGATGAATCATTGTTGCTGAGTAGTGGCGTACGCTCGTCATCAACATCGCCCTCGGGGTGGACATGTGACGTATTGGTAGGGCGGATAGAGGGTGAAACGAGACCATGCTTGATCTTCACGGAAGAAAGTTTGGATTCTCTAGGGTTGGTGGCGGGGTTGGAAGGACCAAGGCGCTTCAGAGCAGAGCGCATATCGTCGAGATTGGCCTTAACAGCGACTGGGGGCTGGTTTTGACGACCATCACTAGAGGGCGCCCGCATCATGAAGGTAGCAGTCATGGGTCTTGGACTAGCAGAAAGTTCACCGCCAATAATTGTCTGCTCTGCGTGGTTTGCGGAAAGACGAGCATCGGGGTCAGTTTCATGGCGGCTGATACGGGCCTTGGGCGCGGGGGTGAGACGACGAATAGCCTTGTGGACATCAATGTAGACATCCGACTCATCGATGATTTCCTCGCCGATCAACTCTTCAATGACATCCTCCAGAGTAACGACACCCATGGCGCCGTGATCCTCACCAGGGCAGGCAGAAACAATTACCATGTGTGACTTGCCCTCCTGGAAGAAGTTGACAATGTCGAGGCAGCTGGTTTCAGGGCGAGTCTCAGGAAGCGTAGCGAGAGCAAAGTCGCGAACAAGCTTGCAGTCTTCGGGGTCGTACGTGATGAGAATCTTGACGAGAAGCATACCGACAAAGTTCTTAGGATTTCCGGCAGCGTGAATAGGAATACGCGAGTAGCCAGCGGACAGAATGCGATCCATAGTACGCTCATCAAGAACAGTATCATCTGGCATGACAAAGACGTCATCCATGGGCGTCATGACGTCACGAACTGGCTTGTCCTTGAGATCAAGAACAGCACTGATGATGGTGACTTCATCAGCGTTGAGGCGGTTAGAGACATCACCGAGAGTCTGATGCAGGTTCACAAGCTGCTTCAGACCGCTCTTCTTGTACACGGTAGGGTGGTCCTCACCCAGCATCCAGTCCAGTAGCTTAGCAATAGGCCAGGCAACAGGTGCCATCATCCACATCATGGCGAGAACAGGCTTAGCCATGGCACCACCGATCTGGAGACCAAAGCGCACACAAACTGATTGAGGAATGACTTCACCGAAGATGACGATCAAAACGGTACTGCCAATGACAGCAGCAACACCACCACCAAGACAACGGTCAAGAACAACGGGAAGAGTTTCGTTAACAATGACATTGGAGAGAAGCAAAGTAACAAGTACCCAGTGCTTTCCGCGCTTCAAAAGATTGTATACACGCTGAGCATTTTTACTTTGTGGTTCGCTGGCATCTCCAGCAAGGACTTGGAGGTAAACACCATCTTGGCCCATCAAACTATAACGAAATTCATGGTTAGCATTGGACAGTAACACAACTGAGGGGCTTCAAAAACATACGCAATGGTGAGCCCAGCAAAAGCGCCACCGGCTAAAACGAGAATTGCTGAAGCAACATAATAGGCAAACATGTCGCCCTCGGGAAGTTCTTCCTCTTCGCCGCGCGTCTGGAGCGTCTTGTTAACCATTGGCGCAGCGGCGGCGAACACTGAATGGCATAGTAGGCGCAATGTAGTGAAGAGAGAGCCACGACTAGCGGCTAGGCCGCTAACGGCCGATTGTCGTGATGGCATAACCAGTTGTAGGAGATAGATCGGTAGAGTGATATAATGTATTGGTTCTTGACAAAGCACTGAACGGCGGGGTGCAGATTTGATAGATAATGATTTTTTGTGTTCCGATGAGTCGAGATATCGCACAAAGGGGCACTTTTATTGATGAAGAAGAATTGATGTTAAGCACAAGGCTGGGAGAGTTTGAGAAGCTACTCGAGACCGTAAGGGATTCGGGAGTGTTACTGGTGAGCTTGTCCGGCTAGGAAATAACTAGACAGAAATAGATGACAAAAAGAAGAAAATGCACAAACAGTTGCAATGTTTGCGACAATCTTGTCGAGACGTTGAAAGAGAAACTATATTGACTCGCGAGGAGACTGAGAAAAACAGTAAGGAGTTCAGCTCTCACAGAGAGACAGATGAAGCTGAAGAGAAACCAACAAGTTCAAACAATAACAACGGAAGAACGGCACTTGATATTTACGGCCGATCCCAGGAAGGAGCTCCTCTTGAAACCAGAGTTCCTCGTTCGCGTAATTTGCAGTGGCAATTGACGGCACCGTGCCACTATAAATTTGACGCACTGTTGAAAACCTAGGCTCTGTACTTTGAACTACCTTGATGACAAGTGAGTACAGACGAACAAACAAGGCGGATTTGGTTTTAAGCTGCTCGCGTGCCCTAGATCAGCATATGTCGCTACCTATAGGTTTCGAACAGAAGCGCCGTGAGTATATTGAAGGAATACCTCGGATGAGAAAGTATGCCTACCGACACACATATTTGTACGTACAAACATCATTCTGGTAGTCGGGTAGCTTGCAGACACTCATCCGTCAAATGCACGGCGATCCATTTCCAGCCTCTCTCCTGCATCAGCTGCGCGTCTATCTTCCTCTACTGTCTGAGCTTCGTTAATCGGGAGCTGGTCCCCCGTCATGATGGAATCGCATGTGCACAGTGCGGCGCACACTCCAAAGTGGATAAGCCGGGACAGATGAACCGACGTAAGCTTGGCAATTGGATATTGGGGCCAAATGGGTCAACCGCATATTCAGTGCAACCGCCATAACGAATGTGCCCGACGCAGAATATCGTTTTATATGTCTGCTATTTGCTGGAGTTGAGCAACGGAACCACACTTTCCGCTAAGGATGCTGATGGATGTGCGCCGACGGTCGTATGAACCGTTGATTCTAAACACGGCAGAGCCTATTGGGATCCATTTTCACGGCTACTATTCATATCTAGTTGGGCATCTTTCAGAGGCCTCAATCTCAACCCCGACTGTAGTTTCTTTACAAGGGAACATGGAAAAATGTTGCGGTGTGGAAGGCTCCACTGCATGTCTACGCATCACGTCATGAACTGTGCATCACTCCGCATGTTGGTCTGGGGTGCAGCAATCCCAAAGATAAAACCTAGACCACATTGACGCAGCTTGAGTCGGTGTCGTCCAAAACCTATGATGAGGGTCCAACTCCTTTGCGACGCTAGCGTTAACGAATCACAATTGTGCCAATTTTTGCCGTTAACATTTGGTTCGTAGTATCGACGTCACCGTGCATCGAAGGACGGACTCCCGAAGGCTGGGAAGTGGAGACAACAAAGAGAGCGGAATATCATGTTCCAACTGGCGAAATTTCGTACAAAGTCGGCATGTTGTATACTAGGGTTACCAACACACAGTTAGGGTCATCAAAAGTGGACAACCCCATCATGAGAATCCCACTTGCTAACTCGGCGTCGTATCCAGACAGCTTGATGACGTAAGATTCTAATTGTTGGTTGAAGTTTGACAAACGTCATATGCCAAGTTAACCCGGTTCCGCGAACGCATGAAGAAACGCAAAACGTAGCCACTTGGCAGTGTAACCGAAATCGTCAATGCCATATAGTAGCCATCATCGTAACCCCCTTCCGGATCAGCATTGTTAGAGTGGAACCACCGAATAACCCTCAACCGAAGCTTCTATAAACGTAAAAAAATCCTTACCTGCAAAATTGGGCGTATCTTGTATATGTTTTGCATAGCTAAACATGTCTAGTTTGACAACGTGATTTGACAATTGTCTTGCCGGATTACTAAATACCCGCTTCCTCTAAGTTGATTGACCCCACTGTGACCTTGCCTGCCTCGCAACTGTAACCTTGACTCGGTGTATAAAATCCAGAGTCTTGCGCATTGTCCTCTATATTGTTGCTCGGTGTTCATCCTGTCTTCTCAGATTCAGATCATCTGTCAACCTTCTTTTCTATAGTTGAACTAAACTATTTAATTGTGGGTTAATGTCGCGTTTGTTGTTGCGTTCAAACCCCAGGTTCTTGTTTACAGCTGTAACATCACCATTACGTATTGGCATATCTCGTACGGCCTTGAGTCCCTGTATCACGAGATCTATCAAACCTCAGACCACACTTCTTCGACCTCGTTTGTGGAATTCATTTGCAACCATGGCTGGCACAACTGATCCTAAGAACTATAAGTTCAATCATACTATGTGAGATAACGCAGAGACCCTACTTTTGTGGGTGATATAAGTGTGTTAGCCCACTTTTACTAATCTCTATTCAAACGTAGGATCCGTGTGAAGGACCCCCAGAAGTCCGGTAAGTTTATAAAGAACAACATCATCGTATATTATCAGTAACATCTAATATAAATATCTATATAGTCAAGTTCTACCAGTTTCTGGGCATGAAGCTTCTCAAGAAGCTTGAGTTCCCTGATAACAAATTTGACCTGTACTTTTTGGGCTATGATGGCGCCGGTGCTCTGTCTAACGGAAACAAGATCTTCGACCGTGAGGGTCTGATTGAATTGACTCACAACTACGGAACCGAGTCTGACCCCGAGTACAAAGTTAACAACGGCAACGTTGAGCCCCACCGTGGTTTTGGTCACACCTGCATTAGCGTTGACAACATTCAGGCTGCCTGCAAGCGTATTGAAGATGAGGGTTATACCTTCAAGAAGAAGCTTACTGATGGCCGTATGAGACATATTGCTTTTGTTCTGGACCCTGATGGTTACTGGGTGGAGGTAATTAGCCAGAAGCCCATTGAAGAGACCGAGAACATCACCACCACCGACCTTAGCACCTACCGCATGGCAAGTATTTAGAGTACCATGCTTTTCGGCTCGGACTAACAAGTTTTTCTCAGAATCACACCATGATCCGCGTCAAGGATGCCGAGAAGTCTCTCAAGTGGTACACCGAGGTCCTTGGAATGACTCTTCTTCGTACTCATGAGAGCCCCAACTCAGGCTTTAACCTGTACTTCCTTGGATACACTGATACTCAGCCCCTGGCTGCTGATGGCTCGACCAGCCACAGGGAAGGTATCCTGGAGCTGACTTGGAACTACGGCACTGAGAAAGATGAGTCTTTCTCTTACCACAACGGTAACGATCAGCCCCAGGGTTTCGGTCACATTTGTGTTGCCCTCGACGATCTCGATGCTGGATGTGCTCGTTTAGAGGAGCTCAAGTGCAACTGGAAGAAGAGATTGACCGACGGTCGTATGAAGAATGTGGCGTTTGTTATGGATCCTGATGGTTACTGGGTGGAGCTTGTACAGAATGAACGTTTTTCTGGCATTGACAACTTTTAGAAGGTAGTATTCTACAACCAAAGAGAGTTATATTGAACCACCATGACCTATATTACTTCCTTTTTTGATTTGTGTGGTGCCTTTGAACTATATGGACGTAACATATAGGTCGGGAGCATAAAGTATGTCATCATGCAGAAAACACACTTGTGAAAAAACTCTGAGTAGTCATTGAAAATGCGGTGTCTCTGATACTGAATCAGTTTAAGAGAAATACGAAAAAGTGCCGAACGTGTCTCTTTAAGCGTAAATCGCAAAACAGGACACACATGCATGGAATTATCCAGTCGAGGCTCAGAAAAATAACAATTACGCTCGGATAGACCGCTGACTGACAGCGGGAGGAACACTAGACGGCCCACTTCAAGATCTGGCGGGGTCAGGGGGTTGATGATGTATTGCACTGCTGAAATGCCTAATCGGGAGCTTAGACGGGCTGTTGCTGACAATGGAATTTTGTGGTCTGGATGGAGATTGTGAAATGCAGCTATCTTGACGGCTGACGAGAATTGAGAGTCGGGGATTAGGTAGATATGGACCTTGGTAAGAGAGATTAGTTTACTGATCTTTAGAGTATGAAAGGGTTGACTTACATTAGGGAAACAAACACTTCGCATCAAGAGGGGCATGTCGTCGTCGATTTCAACTAGGGTGATTCTCTCTCGGGCGAAATCTCGAAACATGAAATGTAGCCGCTCGCGAATTGGGACTCGGCGTTTTGATCTGTGTTTAGACCGATGAGATCGGAATTTTGAATGCCGTTCGCGTGTTCGTTGTTGAGAGACTTCAACTAGGCTTTGTCGCCTCAAAGAAGGCGGCGTATTACTATTATTACTCTGAAGTGATGAGTGAATAGATCCATTCTTACGAGAAGACCCGATGGATGTCTGTTGCGAACGTGACGCTGATGGCGGTATAGACTGGTGAGAAAATGACCTTGATGTGCGCGGTGGTGATATCGAGACATGTGTGATTTTCGAAGAGGGAGTGCTGCGTGCTGATGATGGAGGATTCATTGAGGAGTGCATGCGTGTTTGCATTGTAATGTGAGAACGAGCAGTAGCCTGAGACCGAACAGAGCCGTTCGAGATAGCTGAAGGATGAGACCGGCGAATAGATTGATTCGCTGAAGTCCCTTGGTGTGAGGATGCCAGCAGAACAGAGGCAGAGGTACGGCGGGATGTCGTCGCATTGCGAATAGAAGAAGGAGGTCGACGAGAAGCAGAAGTGACGGAAGGAACTCGAGACTGAGTTCGTATAGATTCTGGGCCGACAGGCTCTTGTACAAGAGCGACTGTATCCGAGATAGCGGCCGCTTCTGTGACCGGGGCTGCGGCCTCTGGTATCAACGGGCCGGAATCGACGGGAATGGTCTTTGGACTTGGCGGTTCAGACATGGTGGGGGGTTTCAACTTGGTAACAAGACCATCTAGAAGAAACCGACAGAAGTCAGGTTCGTACACTATCCATCCATCTATATATCCTACAATCCCCAATGTTGGTCTCACCCCACCCAAGTCAAAATTCCCCGCCACCCGTGCATCTCCAAGCGCATTCTAGGCCAAAAAGCCAGCTCTATCAATGACACCCGTCACAAACAGGGGCCCAAACAAACGCAGCGGTGACACCCGGAAGCATGCCGCTGTGTCCGTCTTGTTCTGTCCGTGGAAGACGCGAGAATCTACGTGGTTGGGTTGGGATTCTGGAGTGGCGGTTTTCCTTTTTCTTTCTTGCGGTTAGTATGTGGGTAGCTGCCGAGGACACCGGAAGACGAGGCGAGTGCCGGGTCGGTTATTAGATGGCGTTTGTCTTGTGGCTGGCGGAATGTGAGATCGTGGGCCGTGTTTGTAGCGGGTTGGCAGGTTCGTAAATGGTATCGGGTATGTGGCAATTGGTTTTGATGACGGCGGAAAGGCCTAATTGTCATGTCGAACCACGGTTCAACTACATTATGTGCTACGTTTTCTTGCCATTTCAGCAAGTGAAATTAACTAGAGACCAGCTATACTAGAAAATATTCTCGATCAGATGCATGGCTCCAATAGCATTGTACCCGTCTTTGTCTCACTCATGAGCCGGTCTCGTCGTGCAACACAAAACCCTATGAACAGCTAGTAACCCTATAGAAGACACAACCCCACTTACAATGACATAAGCATTGAACTGAATTACGCATAAAGTAATCAGTTTCATAAACGGTAGATTTGCGTTTCGAAACGGAGTTTGCGGTACTTATAAGCTTCTTTTTTACTGACCGTTGACTACTTATACATTTCAAAGCCCCTCATCCCATTCCAATCATATACTCATGAATACCGCAAGATCAAGCTTCATCCATATTATACGCCCTATCATCGCCACTACTTCCAGAATACCTCATTCCTCCCGTTTTCTATCCACAACAGTCAAAATGTCCACACCAAACCGCTCCGAAGATGAATGGCGTGCCACTTTAACTCCAGGTTCGCAGTCCTTTTAATCATGCCTTGTCATAAACTAACAAGCCCAGAACAATTCCGTGTTCTCCGCCAGAAAGGTACCGAACGCCCGGGAACCGGCGAGTACAACAAGCACTACCCTTCCATCGGGACCTACCTGTGTGCTGGGTGTTCCACCCCTCTTTACACTGCAGCTCAAAAGTTTGATAGTGGATGCGGCTGGCCCGCTTACTTTGATTCTATTCCCGGGGCAGTTGAGAGACACGAGGATAAGTCTCTAGGAATGACGAGAATTGAGATTACCTGCAAGGCGTGTGGTGGCCATCTAGGCCACGTTTTTAAGGGTGAAGGGTTCAAGACACCCACTGATGAGAGACATTGTGTAAATAGCGTCAGTTTGCGTTTCACTGAGGATCTGGGCAAGCAATAAGTAGCCATAGTCTTTCGTCGTCTCCGAAGTTCCGCAGGTCGTCCAGGGCATTGGTTTTCTATCTATTTAAGAGAAACTGTTGTATTTGTGTATTGGCATATTGTGTCTATGTGTGCACTTTCCTTTAACCATTCTAATCGGGTTTCGTTGAAATTTTATAGAACGACAACATGACTTCACCCCCGTTGAACTGTCTGTCGTTTGTGCGTTGTACAATGCTCAACGAAAACCATTCATCATTACCGGGTATCACAGCTCAAAAATCAAGCACCACACCATCAAACTCCAGACATATTGAAACTCTCACCACTGCCAATATGAACGCCCACGACGAATCTCTTCTCCGCAACGGACGTCAACTTCTATCTCTCAGCCTTGAGTTTGTGCACCGATTGCCATGGATATCGGAACCCCATATTCGAAACTGGTTGACTTCGTTACCTTGTGACCCAACAGACTTTTATAGTCCCTTCATAGCCATTAGTCCTGTTGCTTCTAGGAAGCTAGCTTATAGATGCCAGTTTAAAGTGTACACAAACTTCTTCGGTTCATCTTCACAGAATAAGGCGTGGCGCCATCGACGGGGTATTCATGATGGGGCTATGCCGGCACTGTCAGAGAATGCAGCAGGAAAGTTTAACGACACTAGAATTCGGCGGAAAACTTTGCTAGGGCTGGAGAAAGACCCCTTGTTCATGAGAAAGGTGATGGTATTACCCCCGGCCCCGCGTGATCGGCGTATAAATCTTCGAGTTGAACTTGCGAGGTGTTTACACACCAGAAACCATCAAAGACACTTCACATCGACAACTGGAACACGGGGATTAAACAGATTCATGTAAAGGACACGAAACGTGTGACACCGTACAATATACATTAACAATTTAACCTCAAGTTCTTGACCTAGATCGTATCCTTTCCTAGCATCCATGGTGCGTTCTTTTCAATTGTTTCCAGCATGAGGCTAGGATTAAAGATTAGTCCAGCCATAACTGGTGCCGTGATAGAGTCGTCACCCTCGCTAGTGTTTTCCGCTAATGCGTCGGCCTGTTTTGACGTGTGCGATAGGGCCTTGGCTTTCGTAGACGAACTACCGGCCAACTAAAGTCGAATAAATGTTAGATATACAGTAAACTAGCTAATGTGTTGAAAACCGAGTTCAACTTACCTTTTGTGGCGACACACCCGCTGTGTTCTTCTTCCCTGTGCGTCCCGGCCCCTCAGGTTGTGTTCTTCTCTCTTTGTCACCATTATTGTATTTAGAAGCGGCCCCCAAACTGGGTGCGGACTCTTCATCTCTACCAGAATCGTGGACAGAATGCTTTCTTGGTCGTCCCCTTTTCACAGGTAACTTTTTATTCGGAGAAGATTGGGCACCGGGCTTTAACGTCTTGGTTGTTATGCCTTTAGCTACCTGAGATGCAACTTTTTTTCTAACCAGAGGAGGACTCTGGGTTTCTGGGATATCAATATCATCCGAGTCATTGTCATTCAGAGATTGTGTACTGGCCGTCACATGACGCTGGGGTGGCGATGTTTTCTTGAATGGGAGTTCACGTGTTGGGGGAATAGGCCCAGGAATTGGAAATGTTGCCACTCCAGCCGGATTCTGAGTCTCAGGAGAAAACGGCAACGCTATGGCAGGATCTCCTTGGGTTTGAAAAAGAGGTGACGGTGTGGGGCGAGTAGTCGTCTTCAAGGTGGAATTCATAACTTGAAGATAATCGGCCTGCTGCGATGGGGGTGGAGCCATTGATTGAGACAGGCGTAAATTTGGATCCACTGGAAATCTTTGATTCGGACTGATATTGTACGTTGGATCCTGAGTTGCGGGAGCTGAGGGGGAGCCGTTCCACGTGTTTTGACTCATTTGCGATCCTTGTGAAAACTGAAAATCGGCAGCCGCATCAATGCCAGTGGTTGAAAAACCAGATGGTATAGGTGAAGCTGTATGGGCAGCTCGAAATGGCATCCTAGCCTGTAAATGCGGAGCTCCAAATGGGGATGCCGTGGAGCCACGGCCTCCCTGGGGACCTTTACCGACAAGCAACGGGCGGTACCGAAGCCCCATTCCACTGAATAAGTTCAACACGCGCGTGTAGTTGGTGTCGTCGGGTATATCCACGGAAAGGATACGAACAAGCTATGTGCAGGTTAGTTGAAAGCCTAGTCAAGTTATCCAAAGGTGGTATCCTACCGGAGTATACGGGTTTTGACTCCACTTCATAATGATCTTGGGCGCACGGCACTGAAAGTCATACCGGCGGACATCACCAGACCGGACAAGCTTGCAAAGATCCAAACTCTCCTGGATTTTCCGTTAGTATTGTCACACTGTATATTGACGTTTTGCACCTCAACATACTACACCGTCTCGGCCTGATAACAAAGTCATGACCACGCTCTGAAAGTCTGGCCCGGTGCCTGGATTGGCCACGGAAAAAGAAACGGACACATTAGTACCAAAAATTGATTTGTCAATCATTTGTTTGATACGTGTATCGTGGTTGGCAACGAAGGCCCTGGCTACCTCGAACGAGCATTGATGAAGCGCGAGTATTGACGTCATTTTTTGATGAATTGACAATAAACAGGAGATTCACCTAGAAAGTTTTACCAGCCGTCATGATGTAAAGGCAAATTCAAAAAAAAGTGTCTAAACTCGGCAAGTGATTACGTCTACGTTTTGGACCTGATTACCCTACTCCAACGCTACAAAACAGACCAAAATCATATATGGTGATGAGTCCACACCAATGCGGTTCACATTTCGTCGCCAGAATAGGAAATTGTCGTTTACACATGCCCGGTGTACGTCGGTGACCATTTACAAGGGTCATGTGACCCCGGTCAGCAATGTGAAAAGTGGGTACATGGGACTGATTAAGCAATTGATTGGTGGGCGCATGTTTTCAGCCTTTTGCTACCAGCGCGTTACAATCGAGCCTCCAACTTGCCTGGAAACGCGACCCGCATTGAACCTAGAGTTTTGCAGCGCATCACAGAATATCGACAAAGTCAATTTTTGCCCCCGTGGTAACGAATTTCTTAAACTTTTTTTGTTATCCTTGTCACTGGTAGATTCTCAACATTGGAGAGTGTTTTGGTCTCTTGTTGACGGAGTCTTCCATCTTGTTGATTCGTATTCTTCCAACTTTCCTACCCTCTCATCCTGTACGCTCGACACCGGCTTGCTATTGCATCTGCACCCCGTCCATCTATGCACGATGGCATCCTCCAATGGTGAGGTGGAATTGCACCACATCGAGCGCACACCCGAGTATAACGAGTTCATTGAAAAAGTACGGGCTTATCATGTCGAACGCGGCACCAATTTCGACCCCGAACCGCGAGTCGGCAACATACACTTGGATCTATTGAAGGTTTTCAAACACATCGTCGCCAACGGAGGATACGACAAGATTTCCGATGAAAAGTTAGCGTGGCGACGTATTGCGAATGAGCTTGGGATCTTCTCAAGTAATGAGGCCGGAACTGCGTTCGCGTTGAAAGAAAAGTTTTACAAAAACTTGGCTGCCTACGAGATCAAGTTTGTACACAACCAAGAACCACCACCAAAGGACATTCTTGAAGATACAACGGCAAAGGGTGCTAGCCTCTTGACAAGAACCAGAGAGAACTTCCGCGGTGCCAAGCAAGACAATTCCATCGGATCTGAGTCTACCATCGAACCTCCGCCCCGTACTTCTGGCACGAACACTCCAACATCATCCACTCGTGCTGCTAGAGGCCTACGCCAAGCTCCACCACCAAGAATTCTTTTCCAACCGGAAACCGGAACTGCCAAGTCTACTAGAAGTGCATCTCAGCATAGCCAGAGAATGAACCATTCAACGACTGCCCAACACAATGGCCACCCACCACCAGGCCAGTCTGGGCACCACATGCAAATGCCAGTCGCACCGCCAAAACCTATCCGGAACATTGGGATATATAACGAAAAGTTAGACCTTGTTGATTCCAATGACGAGCCTTACGACCCCAAAATGACATTGACCATCAATGTAAAGCCCGTTGATACTCCAAGTAACAACCAAGCCGAGTTTTTGCGTAGACGGCATAACACCAAGATAGATGCAGCCGGTGGCCCTCCTCCCATGTTTGTTCCTGGTAGTAAGTACAACCTCAAGCGCTGATTGTTTCAGTGTGTTATTTGGGAGTTAAAATAACTAACACACTTCACTATACAGAAGGATTCGAAGGTCCTAACATTTACCTTCGTTGCCTCTACGCTCTACGATCTCCCATTCGGGAAGAGCAAGTGTATGCCTTGAACCATTTAGTGAAAATCTCCTTCGAGAGGGGCGACAAATACAAATTCGAATCTTTCCCGGGGCTTGTCGAAGGCCTTGTGCAGAACGCCCTCGAAGTAGGATCGCTCTTTTATGATGTCAAATGGCAAATAAATTGGACACCGCATATTGACGCTGGTCACATCGGTAGTCTTGATGGTGTTGATAGTACGCCAGACATCCTTGAGCGTATTGCTAAACTCACTCGCAAGCCAGTTCAAGACGAAATCTTGCCTGCCGAATTTTCGGATTCCTTGACGCTACACAACGAGGCGGTTCTCACGATCCGGAACATGGTAACTCTTGATGAGAACGGTTATTACCTGTCTCAATTCCCACCAGCGAAGGATCTTTTGTGCATCATTCTTAACCTCCCAGACTTGGATTGCGTTGTTGAAATGAAACATGCTGCCCTTGACATTGCCGAGGAGGTTACTCCTTACTTGGTTCTCGGATCTGGTGATCCCCTATACCAGAGCCTGCTAGCTCAACTTTCTTCCAAGGATCGTGGGATTATTTTGTCTTCCCTTCGAGCTTTGGCGCGCATCTCGATGCATCTTGATGCTGCAAACAAGCTCGAAAATGTACCAGCTGAGGTGCTTGAAAGCATCTATCATTACCTGCTCCTGGGTGATAAGGAGCTGATCGATGCCGCTCTTGATTTCTTGTATCAGTACACCGCTGGATCTACGAATGTTGAGTCTTTACTCCAGAATGACTGGTCTCTTCAGCTGATTACTTATCTTGTATTCTTGTTGTCACATGACGCACAGCATGTTACCCAGGAACTAGTGATTACACCAGAGAAGAGTCTACCAGCTATCCAGGATATTCCTGTGCTCCCTCCAGTCGTCGTGGATCAACTGATGGCCATTGATGAGCCACAGCGTGTGCATAAGTGGATAAAGTGCACTTTTGAAGAGGATCCGTCCTCACATATCACACAGCTGTCCGCTTGGCAGGCCTACCAAAACGCTTTCTTCGCTAGGGTGAAGCAGCGTGATCAGACAATGATTACACCGGCTGATTTCATTAGAAACTGCACGACGCCATACAAAGGTGCTATGCCCCAGGTCATTGAAGAAGGCGGAGCCCAAAAGTTCATCATCAACGGTCTCCGGCCCCGCGTGGAACCCTTGGGCTTGGATGACCAACGCTGCAAGGTGTGCCCTTGCACCAAGGTTCATGTAGAGACCAAAGCCCAGGTACCATGTGGTGAGTTCCACGTCTCGGCTGGTCGTCTCCTTGAACATGTTCTTGCTGCGCACTACGATTTGAAGCCAAACGCCGAGGGTAAATTTTCCAACCGTGAGGCCAAATTTAAATGCTGCTGGGCAGGCTGCTCTCGTCAGGGCAAGGCAAAGCAAATGACTGTGTTTGAATTTGCCTGTCACATCCGGACTCACATCTCAGGCTATTGGAGTAGCAGCCCATTGCCCGTGGCCCCCGCTAAACAATCAGAAACGAGTACCCCGCCTATTCAAACGCCTACCAGTGCTACGGCCCCGGCCATTTCCAAGGAGGCGTCAGACACTGCTGCCCCAGTTCCACCCACACCGGCACGGTTGCCGATCCGCTCAGTCCAGAAGCCTCAAAAGGACTGGATTGTTCCACGAAAGACTGTTTCTGTCAGGTGGATAGAAACCAGTGTTACCCGCGACGAAAGACACCAAGATGCCCCGTTGCAGGCCGCTGGTATTCCGTTGTCCGCTGTACTGGTTCTTCGCAACATTGCAGTGAATTTGAAGGATGACTACTCTGATAGCGACAAGGGAAGTGGTCGGAAGGCTCTGCTATTCTACGGATCTGTTGATGATTTGTTCAGAGTTATGACTGAAAATCAGGCTATGGTAAGTAACCCAACATCCTTCAAATCCTACTGTTTCGTTTTCTAACATATTTCTATTGTAGGCTCCCCAAGTTTCTACGCTATTGCACGCGATCTACGAGTAAAGCCTTAAAACATGGCTTATAGCCAAGGGCACACCGTAGTGTTTTGCTTTGGAGTTCCGGAACGGAGATGATTGGCTCGAGGGAGACTTGGTTCAAGAAGAAGAACAACTGGTTACAATGGGTGCTTTTTTGATTTCATGTTTTCATTATGGCGTTTTCTGGTTTGGTTGTGTGTGTTAGGCGGCCCTATTAACTGCTATCGCGGTTCCGCACAAGGCAGTTTTTGAGGTTAAATTACCATGTAGCGAATAATTATTACTTTATAATGTCAAGACTAACCATTCAAATGGTGCTCTTTACTCATTATAACCTGCATGTTCCCTACCATGTTTTGTCGTGAAACCGAATCCCACAAACCACTCAGTTTGGTTATATAGAAGGCCTCTAAACCTGAATGTGGGGAAGGGGTGTGAGATGTCACGATGCTTTGTTCGTTCTAGAAGCTCTAGTGGTGGCGAAACATCGTGAAAATACAGGCATCCCATATCGAACAACTCTGCCAAGTCTTGTGTCAGATCTGTTGTTCTGCATGAAGGATTGCCATGGCTATCGTGACCTGCTGCAAGTCCACAGTCCTCATTGCGGAGAAGGCCGGTGTCGTGGAACATTATTTGGGTACGAAAATGTGGTTGGTAGATCACATGACAGAATGTTGTATTGGTGACCGATGATTACTCAATCCGAGACCGGCTGATAATGGCGTATTTGGAACCTGTGAAAGAAAGATCTGACTACAAAGAATTGATAAGCCAAGCCAAAGCTGTGCTGGGTCTCTCAATTGGTGTGGGCTGCCGATATTGGTATCCGAGGGGCGCTGATTTTGGAGGCGTATAGATATTGCTGGGTACACATATCCGTTGTGGATGCATGGGTGCATTGTCGTGCAAAGACGGGTTATGAGATGTCGAGCTACCGCTTTAGTGTATGGTGTGGACGTGGGCGTGGGCGGAATCAGCTGTTGGAGAGGCTCATTGCGCCGCCAGGAATTGTGCTCCTTGGAGCTGCATTGGCGGACTAGGATTGAGTGGGGTGGCGTTGGAGACTCTGTTTAGAGATCTGCAAGACGGTCTGGATGTTCCATCCCCAATTAGGTTGTGCATTGGGATTGAACAGTCGGTAGCTTGGTATCAATAGAGCCTCCCTCGCCGGACATATCGAGTCGCGGTCTCCATGTCGGTGATAATCGGTGGCAGTCGGTATCTTGGAAGATTTTTTTCTGATTCTGTTTTGCCGCCGATGTGCCCATCTTGCCACTGTTTATTCCCCAGTACGTGGTTCACGGCCATCACCTTGTTGATCTATTCCTGTGCATTTGTTTTCCGCCCGCGGTAAGCCAACCTCCTTTCATCTAGAAACACACGCCCCCACCCTGGTCTCCCGCCTTGGTACCCAAGAAAACCTTGACTGGCCACATGACCTCTCTGAGGAACAATGCCGACATGAACATACCTTTCCGTGCTACCACACTGACACTATTGAGCTTGAACCTCATAATTGGGGTATGGCTTAAGGAGTGTCGTGTTTGAGCGGGAGATGGCAAATATGTGGACGGCCACTGTGGAACTGCTAGTAGTATTGGGTAGCCTGGTTCGTCGGACTCGCTTGTTTGGGTCGTGCAGAGGGGTGTCGTATATGTATATCTTGTTGTTTGTTTGGGCCGTGGGGTATGTAGAAAAGAGGCGAGCTTGGGTGAGAATGTCTAGGTTTAATCGGACTTCTGTCTACTGTATTGTGGGTTGTTGGAGACCGGGTGCCATGGACAGGTCACGAGAACAACGTATAGGCCGACATCAAGCCTGGCCTTCAGCCAAGCAACCCTCCTTGCTTGACGATATACGCCCGTCCAGGCTTATTGATTTTGATGATCGTTCCATGCCATGGTCTGGTGCGTTCTGTCCACACCGCTAAGGATAACGGATGTATTATCCCAATCCTACAGCGCAACCTTGGTATCCAAACATGTTGATTGTGTGTATGTACATACATTGGTTATTGAGTCGGTCGTTGTGGTATTTCGGGTTGTCGCGGGTGCGGGTTGTCGTGTAAGCTTAGTGTATGTTTCAGCACTGGTCCGCAATGGCGTTGTATTTAAGTCGTTTTTTATATCCCCGTTGAACCTTTCTTCGTCAAGTATCGTCTGTCGAACCGATGAAAGTGTCGTTGTTCATCGTTCATCGAACCCCAGCTATTGGCCCGTGGTGGAACAAGCGAGCAGGGTTCATTCACAACGTTATTGTGCCACCCCGCAATTCTAATTAAAGCTCAACCCAGTCGTTCCTAATTGTTAGCTCACGATACTTTGACAGCCCAGGGCCCGCTTCTGCGAGCAAGCACTTAAGGACAACTCATAGTTTGGTTCCTGCGTGGCCCCAATGGGATTTTGATCTGACGTCTTGAACTATCGTTGTCAAACTCAATCTAAGAGCTTATTATCATCTATCCGTAGTTCGTACGCTTCTTGGTGGCTCATAGTGTACCGGTAAATTCGTGTTTATATGGAGAACAAGCTGTTGTGTAGGTAGTCCTATTTTGATCCAATTTTAACAGCCTAGTGTTTGGTCATGTAATCGTCGCATATTACATTACTTTTGATGTCTCAACACACATCGACATTGCTGCCAAGGCTGTTGTGCCAACTATCCAATACTCCCTATTAGTGTTGCCTCGGTCTCTCGCTGTAGGCACCATGGAAACATTGTGTTATGGTTACCAGCCCCTTTGTCCTGAATTCAATGTTGATGTCACCTTGGTATTTCCACTTTACTCTCTGGCTCAATTGATGTCCATTGGATCGTCGGCGCTGGGCCACGAGTATCCCGGTTGTTTGTCCGCGTGACTATTCCAGCCTCAAAGTCAATGGCAATCAGAAGACTTTCTGGTACAAAGAAAGACACAACCCCATTCCTTGGTCTCGGATACTCACATATAGAGCTTGGCCCTGCGTCGGTGGCTATTTTCATCACTTTTCGCAGTTTGAATGCTGAGATATAGGTCTCTATGTATGCACATGTCGTCAGTAGTCATCTGTGATGTCGTAGATGTCCCTAGATTGCCATTTCGGCTTCAATATGCGGCACATCGCCCTCCCACCCGTCATGCCAGCCTCGCTCTCCAGCCTGATCTCAACGCTAGGGTTACATAAACAATCATACCCTGAGCCTGAATACCACCCCAAAATGTGGGGGTCACGATGGCTACAGGGGGTGCAACTCTGGTTTACACGCCCATAGCTTCTAAGTGACCTTCTGTAAGCAAGAAAAGCGGGGCACAGGTCCAAGTTATCAGTTTTAGGAAATCACCAACGCTCGCAACACCACGAATATGGCGATGATGTAGGCATTTGAGTATCAACTTACGCGTTTAACGGCTGCTGATTGGCCAATTGAGGAGTTTGGCACCTTCCATGATTTTGTCTGCCAAAACACGGGTATAAATAGGCTGCCAAGCTGAATTCTTTTCAGTTTCGAACTCTCCCTCCTTTTTTTCTCTCCATCACAACAGCAATCTTCGACTTTGATTTTCATCGAGAATCAACTTTCCAACTATCAAAAAGCTTGCTTCTTACTTTCTCTTCTTCGCTCTTTAATGTAAGTCTTCACTATCCACCTTCCATCATAACATACCTTCCTGTCCATCCATCCATCCATCATAACATATGTATGTATATATTGGTATACATACAACATACATACATACATACACACACACACACATTCAACTACACCCCTGACCGCCGATGTCTAAGTGGACTGTGGCACAGTCTGAGCCCATTACCCCACTCATGGCCTCAATTGAGGTTGGGCATAAGGGGGCGGCAACTCGATGTGTATGCATTCACCCATTATGTGCAACTGCTTTTCATCTCGTTGTTGGCCCATAACATATCAACAGTGTCGGTTCAAGTGGACCGATAAACCCACCCCATAGTTGTGGCTATAAACACTCCTCGCGATAAACTTGGCTGCCGCCAAATGTCCTCAACAGGGATGTGGTGTCTTATTGCCCCTCTATCCACGCCCCTCTCCTGCAGATATGTCCCGTTTTTGTTTGCCCTGAATACCAAATTCAGTGCTTGCTAAATCGCCGGATCAAAACTGGCCAGTTTAGCGACTGGGTTCAGGAATCACAGAGGGGTGGTGGTGGAAACTGGGCTTCGAGCTTCTATCTTTAAGGTCTACACAGCAATCTGAGACCAAAGCTCTTGGATTTTGCTACTTTACACGTTTCCTTAGCATTCGCTAGCTGGGTTAAATCTCTCAGATGGCGGAGGGTCAGGTTTAGGCTAGTTTCGGAGACACTATAAAGCTGTTTGGTTCCCCTCCAACACCTGTCCGTCTTACTTGCCCTTTTCTGATTCCATCGGTCATCCTCCTTTTTCATCGGGCTTTAGTTTTCAGTTCCTAACATTTATCATCTCATCAGTCCAAAATGGTTGCCCGCATGGTTTCCTCGAGCCTGGCCCGCATGGCCACCCGCGCTATTCGCCCTGTTGCGACTCCCCCCGTCGGCGTTCGTGCCTTTTCTGCTGGCCGCGTTTCGGCTTTCAAGGTGTCTGCCTCCTTGAAGGAGGTGATTCGCGAGAAGGAGGTTCCGGTCTCAGTCTACGCTCCTGATGGCAAAGAGACCTCCGACCACTTCACGATCCCCGTGAAGGCTGCCGGTGCCCCGGCTGAGCATCCTGTTCAGCCTATCGAGAGCGACGAAGTTGTTCCTCTGACCCAGGAACAGTACGAGGGCCTCCCTCGTACCATGAAGAACCTTGCCTTGATTGGCAAGGTAGTAATTGTGACTGGGTATGTGAATTGTCAACTCTGAAGTATTCTAAACGATGGATAACTAACCAATCTCGAATTTAGTGGTGCCCGTGGATTGGGCAACAGCATGGCTCGCGCCTGTGCTGAGGCCGGTGCCCGCGCCATCGTCCTCTTTGACGCCAACCAAGAGTTGGGTGACGCTGCTGCCGCTGAGCTTCATAACAAGACTCAGCTGCCAGTCACCTTCTTCAAGGTGGATGTCCGTGATGGCGCTGCCATCAACGCCGCGGTTGAGACCGTGGTTGAGAAGTTCGGGGCCCCAGATGTCCTTGTTAATGCGGCTGGTATTGCCGAGTAAGTTCACGCTTTTCACTGTCAACCTGAAACTTAACGCTAACATATCGCAATAGTTCCAACATTAAGGCCGAGACTTATGATCCGGCCATGTTCCGTCGGTTAATCGACATCAATTTGAACGGTTCGTTCTTGATGTCCCAGTCGGTGGGTCGCGCCATGATGGCTGCTGGAAAGCCAGGCAGCATTGTTCTTGTGGCGTCTATGTCGGGCACTATTGTCAACTACCCACAGGAACAATGTTGCTACAATGCCTCGAAAGCTGGTGTTGTGCAGCTGGGAAAGTCTTTGGCGGCGGAATGGGCCAAGTACAGCATCCGTGTGAACTGCATCTCACCAGGTTACATGGACACGGCCCTGAACCGAGTGCCTGCGCTTGACGCGCAGAAGAAGATCTGGAAGTCTCTGACTCCCCAGGCTCGTCTTGGTGCGGTAGACGACCTGAACGGTCTTTGTGTCCTCCTTGCTTCTGATGCTTCGGGCTTCATGACAGGCTCGAACATCCTTATTGATGGTGGCTACTCCTGTTACTAAATAGTAACGGGGTGGCGTTTTCGTTGCCTAGTCATGATGGCTAGAATGTCGGAAGCTATTTTTGCTCCCAAGGTGAGCGATGGGACTGGCGGCTCTTGTATTTATGGTATATGGTGCCCTGGTTTCTACTCCCTTGTTTATGATTTATTGTTTTTGGTTTTTGTTTGGGGTTCCTGTTGGAACGGATTTAATAGACTTATGACGGACTTCCAAAATCAATGCCTTATAACGTGTATGAAGAGACGGACTCTATTGTAATTTGAACATAAGCTAGTTGGCGCTGCTGTATTGTCGCATTCGGCACTCGATAACGGAACGCTAAACATGGCCGGTTGCGGGGATGTCTAGCTTTTTCCGTACTAGATGTGGCAATGTGAGGAGAACGCGTATTTATCAAGCCGGAAGGATGGTGCCGGGCCGTGTATGTGAGACATTGGGAGTTTACAAGTATAAAAACCGCTGTTATTCCAGTTGATGTCGGTTTTCTGTACGCTTTGAATGCGTACTTTAAGCGAAAAGTCAACATTATACATCAAGATGCCATACCCCGAGACATTCACAGGCTTTGCTGTTACGGCCCCCGAAAAGTTCCAGAAACCGGAGCTGTACGAGGTATGTTGCCAAACGCATACGCCCTGCAGTAGATGTACTTACTTGGCTGTGTATATTAACTTTCAACCTGATCTAGTTTAAACCCAAGCCTTTCACCGAGTACGATGTGGATATCAAAATCGAAGCGTGTGGCGTATGTGGATCCGACCTCCACACCGTCAACGGCGGGTGGGGCAATGACAAGTGGCCGGTAGTCGCGGGACACGGTAAGCTATCCCAGTCTATGACGTCATCGGTGGAACTAAGACGCTAACGAAGGCAAATTGCCCACCTTTAGAAATTATTGGAACGGTCCTCAAGGTCGGAGATAAAGTTACCCGGGTTAAAGTTGGAAGTCGAGTCGGAGTGGGAGCCCAGGTTCAGAGTTGTATGGAGTGTGCGGATTGTAAAGGGGGTAATGAGACTTATTGTCGGAAGTGGGTGGATACTTATGCGACTATGTATGATGATGGGACCTTGTCGCAGGGGGGGTATGCATCGCATGTGAGGGCGCATGAGTTCTACGTTTTCAATATCCCTGAGGAACTAAAGACGGAGGTTGCGGCGCCGATGCTTTGTGCTGGTATTACCACGTACTCGCCACTGAAACGCGCAGGCGTCACTAAAGGGTCCAAAGTGGGTATCGTCGGAGTCGGCGGCCTCGGCCACTTCGCAGTCCAATGGGCCGCTGCCATGGGCGCCGAAGTCACCGTATTCACTCACTCAGCCCGCAAGGAAGAAGACGCCTTTGCTCTTGGAGCCGCCCATGTTGTGAAGACGGGCGAGGAAAAGGATTGGCATGAGACTTATGCGCGTACTATGGACTTTGTTCTGTCAACTGCGGATACTTTTGGTCTGGAGCTGGGTCATTACCTTGGCTTGTTGAAGGTTAATTGTAAGTTCTTGTCGGTTGGTCTGCCGGATGGAGATGGCTGGAAGATGAAGCCGCAGGATTTGATGGTGAATGGGTGTTTTGTAGGTTCGAGTCATTTGGGTTCGCGGAAGGAGATGGAGGAGATGTTGCAGTTGGCTGTGGATAAGGGAGTTAAGACTTGGGTTGAGACTCTTCCTGTTAGTGCCGAGAATGTCGGTAAAGCTTGTAAGTTTCCTATTCTGCATCCCAGGTTTTCTAGTATGGTTGTTAACTAACATGTTCACGATAGTAACTCGTCTCCAGGACGGCAAAGTTCGCTACAGAACCACCTTGGTCGACTTTGACAAACAGTTTCACTAAAGCAGCATTTAAATGATGGAAATAAAGCATGTTAAACCCAAATAATCGTACAAATCATAACCCAAATGTGATATACCGTACACCAAATGCAACCCAGTACTGTAGCCTAAATGATCAGGACTTGGGGGTATTATGCAAAAATCCAAAACAACCAAATGCAAAAATAACAACCAAACAAACAAAACTCGACAAAACATTAGACCACTATTGGACTAAACGCCATATTCTACCTAAATTTAAGGGTAGTCAAGCTTCTCAGTACCATCCTCGACAGCCTGGAGAATGAGCTCACGAGCCTTCTCAACGTTGGCCTCGGAACCGACAATCTCAATAGCCTGGTCTTCGGCGTTGGCCTGGGGGACGTTGATCTTGCAGCCAGACTGGCTGCGGATAGACTTGACCTTGCTACCACCAGAACCAATGATGAAACGGTAGTTCTTGGTGTCAGCAAGAGTCAGGAAGGCAGTAACAGTGCCGGCCTTGGCCTGGGCGAGAGCAGTCTGAAGAGCCTTCTTGGCCTTCTCGACGTTCTCGGCAGATCCGTGAAGAACCCAGGGGATCTCACCAGCCTCAGAGGAGACATTGTTAACAGTCTCCCAGAGGTGGGCGGAGGCCTGCGATTCAAGCGAGTCGGTGATCAAGGGGAGAGCACCACCAGTCTTGCGGTTAACCTCGGGTCTAGGGGGGATCTCCTGGCCAGCATGGTCAATACGAACATTGAAGTCGTTGCGGAAGCGACGGAAGATCTGGCCGTTGTTGGAGATGACATGGTGCTGAGCGCGGGGGATCATGACAGTCTCGCCCTCCTGCTCCTTGAGGAAAGCAGCAATGTGCTCCTTGGCAGGCTCAACATTCTCAGGGCGACCGGTAATCTTGACAGCGGTGCTGTCATCGCCAATGCGGGGGATCTCGATCGAGACCGAGTACTTAGTCTCAATGTTGTGCTTGACCTCACCACCACGACCAATAAGAGCGCGGTGCTTGTCGGTGGGAACGTCAATCACATCAGTGATCTGGTGAGACCACTCCTCAACCTTGGCCGAGATAGCAGCAAGGAGCTTCTCAACAACCTCGGAGCGACCCTCGAGCTTGACAGTGTTGCCATCCGAGTCCTGCTTGGGGAACTGGATAGCACGGGCGAGGTCACGGCGCTCAGTGGAACCACCAGCAGCGGCAACCAAGTCACGGATACCGGAACCACCAGTACCAATGAGGGTCTTGTGGTGCTTGCGATCAACCTCAATGGTTCTGACGATGGTATCCTCAAAGACAGCACGCTGCTCCTTCAGAATCTTCTCGGCGGCTTGAACCTGAGACTTGGTACCCTTGATGGTGATCTCGACATTCTCAGTGTCACGGTTAGCAGGAATATCGATTCTGGCACCAGTGGTCTGACGCAGCTGATCAAGGCTGCTGCCGGACTGGCCAATAATAGAAGGAACCTGCTTCTGCTTGACAACTACAACAGAGGTGAAGGAAGTCTCCTTCAGGTACTGGTACAGAGAGTAGATCTCGTCGTAAGCAGAGTCGACACCCTTGCTAGGACCACGGACAAGAACTTCATCGTTGGCCTGGCTGCGCTGAGGCTTGCCACCGTCGCTTTCTCCATCGTCACTATCGCCGGCAGACTTGGCAGCACGCGGGAAGATGATGCGCACGTTGTAACGAGTCTGGAGACGGTTGATGGTAGAGCCCTGGGCACCGATGAGCTCACGGTGGAACTTGGGCTCAATGCGGAGAACTCTGGTGGTCTCGTCGGCCAGAGTCTTAGCCAAGCTGAGAATGTAGTTCTTGGCGGTGTTGCACTTGGCCTGGGGACCCTTGAGCTCGACCTTTCCATCCTGAACCTGGATCTCGACATCGAAGCGCTCACGGAGCTCACGAATCTTGGAGCCACCCTTACCAATGAGGTGGTTGGCGAACTTCTGGGGGAAGTCGAACGAAAGAGTGAAGCCGCGCTCCTGCTCATCCTTCATCTCCTGGAGGACAAAGTCCGACATCTTCTGGGCCAGCTCGTTAACATACTTCTGCGAACCACCGACGGTAACCAGAGGGCCGTTGTTCCAGGCAACCAGAGGGAAGTGCTCCTCGGGACGCTTCTGGTTCTCGGTCTTGATCCAGCGCTGGAAACGACCGTGGATCTTGAGGGGAACCTTGATCTCAACACGACCCAGAGCATCGTGCTTGCCGACGAGGCCATCGACGTAGTTGTAGGCCTTGTCAAGGGCAGCCTTGAACTCCGAAACTTCAGCATTGGTAGGAACGGTGCGCGACACCTCGAACTTGCCTACAGCAGGCTCACTGCTCTCGTAAACGAAGACAATGTTGTTCTCCTTGTCACCAACCTCGGGAACAACCATGTAAACGCCAAAGTTCTGGAGAACTTCGGGGCTGACAGTTTTGCCAAGGTGGTCGTAGAAGTAGTCGTGGGCCTTGTAGGTGCGGACACGGCTAGGTGGGTAGGCAGCCAGAATGCTGTTGATCTCAGAACGCGCAGGAATGATGTTGGACGAGTTCTGGACGTATACCTGCCAAGGAAGAGCGCTGTGCTCAGACTGAGGAGTGTCGATGAAGGCGTTGTGGGTCGACTCAATGTCCGAAATAACATTGTGACTCTTCAGGTAGCGAGTAATGTTCTTGGCGTGAACGGCGGGGCCACCAGGGGCATCACGGTAGATGCGAGTGATGTCAACTGGGGCACACTGAACAGCCATGGCGAGCTCCTCAAACCGCTGAGAGGCATCACCGATGTTAGAAGCGGGGCCAATAACAACGACGACATCGTCGTTTTCAGCAGCGGCGGGGAGAACACAGCATCCAGTCTCCTTGAAGAAGGCGTCCATAGAAGGACCACGACCACCAAACAGGTACTGCTGGCGACCACGCTCAATGGGCACCTCGTGGCGGGCGAGAGACTTTTGGAGGGAGGCGGCGCGGCCCTCGATGGCAGCCTTGGCCTGAGCAACAGCGTTGCGGTCGCCGCTCAGAAGAATAGCACCAACGTCGGTGGAGGGCGCGAAAGGCTCGTTGCCAACGGGGGCAGTGGCGTTGACGGGAGGCATGTGTACCTTGACGCCGAACTTCTTCTCAAGGGTGGCGATAGACACACCGTCGGGACCAGAGATAAAAGGGAAGAAAGCATCAGGGATGCCACGAAGCTTGGTGCTGGCGTTGGCACCACGTTCCTTGACAATCTTGAGGATGCGGTCCCGAGCCATGGCAGCGCACAAGGTGTTTCCCTCAACGGTGACGTTGATCTCGGCGTCGTCATCGTTACCGTACGCGGGGACGTCAGCAGCCTTGGGGAAGGTGATGCGAGCACCAGTCTTCTCCTCAAGGGCCTTGATAGTAGCACCCTGCTTTCCGATGATGAAGGGACGAACGGACTGGGGGATGCTGAAAGTGACAGTACTCTATAAATAGTGGATTTGCGGTTAGTCAATCGTGAATTGCTTGCTTAAACGACATGCATGCTATAACAAGGGTCTGTTTTTTTGTGAAGGCTTACCTTAGCACCGATGATCTTAATCAGGTCGGTAAGAGCACGCTGAGCATCCTCCTGGGGACCAACCGCCTCAAAGCGGATGCATCCGTTGGGCAAGGTGCTCATAGAAATCTGAGCACGAGACTTGCGGTTGATCTCACGCATGGTGTCGGAGATGGGGCGGGGCATCTTGTCACGGGGCAAGATGTCCTGGGGACGGCAATCAATCACCTCAACCATGCGGCCAGGAATCTTGATCTGGGGAGTGGGACCGGCAACTTCGGGGTCAACCACGGGAGGGGCAGACTTGACAGCACTGCCGCCGTTACCCCACGAGGGAGTAGCGATAGCCTTAGCAGCACCACCACCAAGCTCGGGGTAAAGCTCGTGAGAGCCGAAATCCAGGGCCTTTGCAGAGCGCTCAACAGGAGCATCCTCCTGCTGTTCAGCAGCAATGGCCTGCTCGTTTAAGTGAGCCTGCATAGTAGCCTCAAGAGACTCGCTGGCCACAACGGGCATGTCAACAGAATCAATAGACATTGTTGAAATCGGGGTGTGTAATCGAGCGACTACACGAAACAGGTAATCTAGGGGCCGAACCGGAACGGGGACAAGAGAAAAGCGAGGGTTGTGAAAAACCCGCTGTAACAAAAAAATCAACCGGTTAGCGAATGGTTCTAATTGGCGGCCACGGGCAGAAGTTCTCGATGGCTACACAATGATGGTATTGAAATCATCGAATGTTTGTCGCCGCCGTACGACGGCCGAAAACCACGAAGGAAGCGATGAAAACTCACAGAAAGAAGTTAGAAGAATTAGAGAGTAATTTTGGCGGTTGCTGAAAAACAAACAAAAGAGTCAATTTCACTCTTAGGATGAAGTGAGGGTGAGGTTTGGAAAACTGGTCGAATCGAGGAAATTCAAGAGAAGGGACTGGTGCACTTTTATAGTTAGTTCTGTGCGAATTAAACTAGTACGCATCTTCTATGTAGGCCGAATGAGGAAAGAGGGTGATGTGGAGTTTTCTAGGCCCTAGCTTGTCGAGCTTATGGTATTCAATTCATGAATTGGACTATGGGAATCCTTCCACTGTTGGAGGTTCAGTCACACCCGACACACGGCCATGTTCAGGGGCCCAACCAATTACCGTCGTGGAACGGGAGCCGCAAACTCGTGAAGACAACATTTTCTATCGCTTCTATGTATCAATCTGATGCAGGTACACACAAATTTAAATACATGTGTATATACACACACATCCATATTTGTGTGTGCAGATATATACGTATAAACCCATTCGGAGGACTAGAGCGGTCTATTGCCCCAGACATAGTAGACAAAATTGCTAATACCGTTGTCGTCATTCTCAAATATCACTTGTGCATACATGTCTAAGTCATTCTTTAGCCTTCCACCATCCTTTCGAACAGCTGGCCAAGCCGAAATCTGGTTTATGGGACGAACTCATTGTGACCCACATTTCCGAGGCGATCATCGAATATGGGGTTATACCCTACACTGCTCAGCGTATAACCCTAACAGTCACACGCGATCATTTGTGAGGTAGCGCGTATATCGGTAGCATTGATGACTTCGAGAAGCATCTGAAGTGACTGTCATCTTCTCCTAATTTTAATCGACTTACATGCCTTAATAAGGAATTATAATTTTGTACCAGAAAGCAAGCTTCTACAGACATAATGGCCACAATAAAAGCGATAGATACCAGTACCGTATGTACATTGACATAGTCGATGGTGCCTAATATGCATGAACTAATATGTGACGTAGATTCATCGTATCCAATCCGGACAAGTCATTGTTGATATTTGTTCTGTAGCAAAGGAGCTTATAGAAAACAGTGTAGACGCTGGGGCCACCAGTTTAGGTGAGTGAGATCCTCGTGTTGATGCCCAATGACGTCAACTAACCGTATCTCAGATATTCGTTTCAAGAACCAAGGGCTAGATTCCATTGAAGTACAAGACAATGGTTCCGGAATAAGTCCAGAAAACTATGCCGGGGTAGGTTTGAAACACCACACATCCAAGCTTTCTACCTACGAGGACATATCGAATCTACAGACGTTTGGGTTTCGTGGAGAAGCTGTGTCTTCTCTTTGTGCCCTGAGTAATGTTTCCGTCATTACATGCAGAGTCGAAGATGTACCAAAAGGAACCAAACTCAAGTTTGATAGCTATGGTGTTCTTAAAGAGACATCGGTTGTTGCGGCACAAAAAGGAACTACGGTCACAGTGGAGAATTTGTTCTATAACCTCCCCGTTAGACGAAAAGAACTTGAGAGGAATATCAAGCGAGAATGGAATAAGCTTATTTCTCTACTCAACCAATATGCTTGTATCCAGACCAACCTCAAGTTCACCGTATCACAACAGCCAACTAAAGGCAAAAAGATCGTCCTGTTTTCCACCAAAGGCAACCCCAAAACCAGGGACAACATCATTAATGTTTTTGGCGCCAAAACTATGCAGGCATTGGTTCCTCTGGATCTTGTTCTAGAGATGAAACCTACTGTGTCAAGTATCATAACTGGCGCTCCTCAAGGAAAGGTGACGAATCAAGTACATCTAGTCGGCCATGTATCTAAACCGGTCAACGGTGAAGGCCGTCAAACACCAGATCGTCAAATGTTTTATGTCAACGGTAGACCTTGTGGCCTCCCGCAGTTTGCAAAAGTCTTCAACGAGGTGTACAGATCTTTCAATTCCTCGCAGTCACCGTTTATTATGGCGGATATTCAGATGGACACACACATGTACGATGTGAATGTCAGTCCTGACAAACGGACAATCTTGCTGCACGATCAAGGGCACATGCTTGATAAACTCAAGGAAGCTTTATCTGAGCTCTTTAGCAGTCAAGACTACACAGTACCGGTGGCCCAATTATGGTCAGGTAAAAAGACCCCCGGCAATTCCTTCCGAAGTGAATCTTCAGAAACACCATCTAAGAGTTCACCCTTGATTGGGAAGAGTTCGGCATCTAAGTCTACATTTAGGGGGTCTGTGTCAAGACCCGATACGAGTACTGAGACACCCAGCAGAAGACAATCATCATTGCGACAAAAAGCAACAAACCAGTCTGGTGACGATGAAGAAGTGGACTATGAGCCGAATGAGTCAGGAAAAGCACCTACAATAGCTTCTGCTCTAGCATATTTTGCCGCGAACACAACCCCCAAGTCATCTGGTACTACAAATGTGGGAAGTTTCACAAGCACTGTGTCGTATAAGGAAAACACCAGTCCAATACAGCCGGCAAAGATTGTATCGGCGGCAGATGTTCTTAGAGCTCAAGAAGAAGAGGGATCCGTTGAAGACATTGACGAGCGTCGGGCTAGAAGCGTTAGGGCACCTGTTGTAGCACACAGAGCAAATCCTAGACAGGATGCCGAGGAAGAAGAAACAGAAGAGGACGAGGACGATGACGATGATAGTTTGTTTGTTCGGCAGCCCAAAATCCCGGACACTATGGACACCACATCATCTCCTGTTCACGATATTGGGAAGAGGTTTCAAGCTGGATCCTCGCAATCTACAAACACTATTCGCGCATACCACACACCACCAGATGTCGCTACTATTAGCATTGGCAATACAACTGTGGTTCGTAGTATTGGTCGTTCTGCCTCTAAAGGTACAAATCATAACGGTGTCACGACTAAAGGAATTTCGAGTTCCGGTCGGTTGACAAACACCCGAAATGCTGCTACTGGGAAACCTGGGTTCGGCAGTCGCCTAGCAGAAATGTTTTCAGCCCACAGTGCGAAGGCGAAGGAGAGGGATCAAGAAGAAGAAGACGAAGAGGAGTCAGAAGAATCGGAGGAGGATGAAGAACAAGACCTAGAGGAAGACGTGGAGGAATCGGAGGACGAGTCTGTGCCTGAACAGAGAAAACACTACCATCGGGGCCAACCCACAGATGAGGTTGACGATGATGATAGGAACCACCAGCAAGGCTCAAAGGCCAACAAGCTAGCCACGCTGGAAATACGTCAGGCTCAACTCCCAACTTACAAGATGCCCAGCAGAGCGTCAGGTCGGAAACGTGCAGCTGAATCAGACTCGGGCTCCGGTGATGATACCATAAATGAATCCGCCCAGGCAGCTAAACATCAAGACCCAACTGTATCTGAGTTGGACACAAATGATACCGAAGAAACCTCACACACCGAAGCTACCCCCAAGCGGAATCCGTCGGGTATACCAAGTGTTGAGACCAGCAATGGCCCGGGGACTCCCACAGTTAACAAGCCCTCTAAGCGGGAAGCTACTGTTAACTTGGTTCAAACGATCAAGACAGATGAATCCGACATAGAGACCCACTTATCAGCGTTACAAAGTGCACTTTCGACGGTCAACAGTCGAGTGGTTGCAGAGCCTACTGAGAGCGAGAATGCAACACTGGACGTAGATGACGTGTCAGCAACAGACCCCGAAACCAAGTTAACTCTTACTATTACCAAAGAAGACTTTGGGCACATGAAGATTGTGGGCCAATTTAACCTTGGCTTCATCATTGCTGTCCGGCCGGCTTTTGTCGAAGGGGACGCCGAAGCCATGGACATTGACTCCCCCAACGAGCCTGACAAAGCCCGACAAGATGAATTGCTCATTATTGACCAACACGCCACTGACGAAAAGTATAATTTCGAGCGACTACAAGCTACCACAATTGTGCAGTCCCAACGTCTTGTTAATCCTAAACAACTCGAGTTAACGGCGCTCGAAGAGGAAATCGTTATTGAGAATAAGGCAGCCTTGGAAGCGAACGGATTTGATGTAGCCGTTGATTTATCCGGAGATGTACCGGTTGGCTCCCGATGCCACCTTCTTGCGTTGCCTTTATCACGAGAAACTACATTCACACTGTCCGATTTAGAGGAACTGATTTCATTGCTCGGGGACCATCAAACATCCCTTTCAACCGCTGATACTGCCCTATCATCATTCTCGACTACATCAGCTTCCTTCGGCGAGGCCGCCCGGAAACTGACTGCAATTCCGAGGCCAAGTCGAGTACGAAAGATGTTTGCCATGCGCGCCTGTAGAAGTAGTGTTATGATTGGCTCGGCGCTGACGCATGGAAAAATGGAAACGCTCGTCAGACATATGGGTGAGCTGGATAAGCCTTGGAACTGCCCTCATGGAAGACCAACAATGAGACACCTTTCAAGTTTGGGATCGTGGGAAGAGAAATCTTGGAGGGAAGAGGAACTAGGAAAAGGGATTTTGATGGACTATTTACGGGATTGAGAGTCTAGTTCTGCTGTGAATGTATGTATGTATGTACGTATGCATACATGCACATGCCGCTCTTTGCTGCCTTTTTTTTGTACCAAAGGGGGGCCTCACCGCTAGAATATAAATTTGCGTAAACTAAAGCGGAATGCACAATCACATATGTCTATGTACATAACTATTCTACATACTTGTTAGTTCTGGTGTTACACAGTCACCATAACAAACTACCGGGCCAGCTGAATAGACGCGCCATTGATGTCATAGGGAAGCCCACGGTATATCTGTTGAACATGTGACAAAATGTATAGATATGCACGTATAGGAAACCATCCAAAGCCACCTATTGCCATAAGAGGAAGATGAATTGTGGCCCAATAGCATGTAATAGGGGAGTTAAGAGGGATTGTATCCTTATGCACACGGCTTTGACCATGCTCACCGAAACCTCTGGAGCCGTTTTTCTTGAATCCCATTGTCGTACCCCAGGGGTTTACAGTTCGAAATAGTAAAAAAGCTTTCTAGAGAAGAAAACGACAAGTCCGCCTTTTAGGCGGCGTGATTTGTAAGATCCTCTTTGTATTTCAAAAGCTCCGGTGCTTGTGGTAATACGTTTACAGAGGCAGCCACTTGCAGAAGGATTCCTCATAATGCTAGGTTACAACGAGAATGTAGCCTTTTTGTTCGACAATTACAATACCAATGACGGTCGGCCGAGTACTGAATCTAGCTTTCACTGGTCCACTCCATCTAGTTATTTTACATCCCCCCTCGACCCTTCTGCATCACAAGTGGGGCACTCGCAGCCGACACAGTTTGTTTGTCATGACACTTCCTGTCTGCCTTATTGTTATGTGTTCTTCCACAACGATGCCCACATATCCCAATGCGCCACGACAAGGCCAAGTTAACAGCCAACATACTAACCAAAAAGTATTTCCAACCTGGGAGTTCTGTGGATTGATGTCGTTGTACTTAGGTCATTATAGGGCTGGCTGGTTTGGGCCCACGAGCTTTGTTGTCATTTTTAGTCCAACGACAACCTCCTTAGGCCCTTTATTCTCTCCTTGACGTCACTAGGATCACCCTGTCTGTGTCATGGCATGGCCCCCATCGGTCTGTGCAGAATTCGTCTTTGGTAAAATCCGTACAAGATACCCTGGTTACTTGACCATCGTGAGCGCGGAACTTGGTAAGGAGAGTTAATACCCAACCATCTTCTCGGATTCACATACCCAGTGAAGCCGGGCATCTGTGGGGATAATGTGATTCATCCTTCAAATGTAAACAATCACAGTATAGTGTTACATTGGCCAAAAGTTATATATGCCTATGGAGAAATTCTACCCAGAAAGGTCCGTTAATGTTAGGCTCAGTATACACTGTGGGGTGCTAGAAGAACTCCGCTGACGAGTATCGGCAATTCAAGGTTGAAGATCCACCTCGAATCACGAAATCAAGCAGGCTCAAGCGAGATGCAACAGGCCCACCCGGGTTTAAAGCCTCTCGTAGAAGTTTGCTCCTTCTCTTCGGTCTTGAAATCCAAAAGCATTAGGCTATCTTGAACTTGAAATTCCGTCCCACAAAGACCCAACGTCTGTTCCACAACCCAGAGCCACAACGTGGGCTGGATAGAAATGTGGCTACGTCTATGTATAAAAGTCAATATCACGGTGAATCTTTGGAAGGATCGACTTGGTGTGCTTGCTTCGTTTCCTGGGGCCTATGCTTGGTGCTAGGGGGAGCGATCACTGCCAATCTCTGGTTCCCCGTATATGTGCATCTTGAACCAAAAACCATATAACCGGCCGCACCCCCGTGTCCGAGAACCAAGCTTTCAATTTAGCCCCTATCATATTTACTTGCGAGTCTCCACCCTATCTTTCGGACAATATATTCCCCAAGTTTACATTCATGAACTTGACAAGGTCAGTTTTCTCCCTCCACTGAATACTTTTTTCCTATTTCTGACCTATCGTGCAGCTCGCTCCAAACATCGCCACTTTTAACCTTTACTATACATAAACTTCGACCCATAACGGAACTCCCCTTACACCAGTCTAGTATCCCCTGGCTGGCTTGTTTCTCAAAATGAGGTGTTCTCATCCTACCGGCCACCCAATGGCACTTGGGTCTCGCCGACCTCTCGAGTCGCCCCTACCCCGACCATCACCACTCGCGCCTAGCTTTAGCTTTGAGAACTGGCCCACCTCGGTAGCAACTCCAAGCTTTGATACCGACACTGAAAGTACTTCATACGTCCACGAGCACAGTTCTTTTCCAAATAGCATCTCTGGGGAAAACGATACTTGGCGCGGTAGAGATCCTCGCTCTTTCCTCCAGCCTGATGAATATAAGGCCAGTAACATTTCTGTCTACGGAACTTCAGCACAATCGGGGAGTGATAGGTCAACTTCTATGCAACGCAGCCCAGCCACTTCCCATGTTTCCGTCAGCTCCATAAGAAGACCAATACTCGACATGATGAGACAACATCCGCGAATCGATCTTAGAAGTTCTCCCGGAAGCTTTCCGTTCCCTCCAGTTTCCGACTCACGCTCCATGTCACCTACATCCAATCCTTCTAGTAACCATATTGTCCCTCTTGCTCCGATAGTTGGTGACCACCCTGGTTCTGCCGACGAAGAGACGTCCGGACCAACATCAGCGTTGACCCCCAGCCACCCTAGTCCTTCGTTTTCAGTCGACATACCTATTCTAGAGCCTGCTGCTGCAACCTCTCAAACAACTCTCGGAGACTTGTCTACAGCCCCTTCCAACATGTCATCTTCGGCTACGCTTAACTTTGCCATCGAATCCCCCGCTACCTTGGATTCATCCGTCGACTTAGCTGAACGCCCTGTCAGTGTTTCTTCCCGTCGCTCCCGCCGTTCTGTCCGCTCATCTGAGCCCGAGGCTGCTCGCGCCACCGTCTCCTTGGATATTCCCACCCACCATGAGACACCAGACCTTAAGCCGCTTTCTATTTCCCAACCGCGACTTTCCGAGCCGGCAGCAGACGTTGTTCCTCCATTGGTATCTGGGATGTTCTCAAGGCCTACTGCCCTTCAAAGACACTATGCCGCCAGTGAATTTTCGGTCCAGAGTTCAGTTCCGCTCCCCATAGCTCCGTTGGTTGACCAGGTTCAACGGGCATCACAGTTTCTTGGAAATGCTCTTATTTGTGGTTTCTGTAACAAGTGGCTCCGTCAACGTCTTACCACGGTTGAAGGAAACAACCCTAGCCATGCTGCGTCTGGTCGTAGAAGAAAACACTATGCCCTGAAACCCATGGGATGCCCAACATGCAAATTCCTCGAAGAATCTATCGCGCTACGCTTGAGTAACGACAGACTTGAACCTGGACAAGTTGAGAAAGTTGCCTTTCATGGACCCTATCCACTCAATGAGATTAGAGAGTCTCTGAACGTGCGTGGTATGTCTAAGCGGCTCACTAACGGATCGGGGATTAAGCCGCATGTGCTTGAGATTGACGAAAACGACTCCAATCAAAGAACATTGTGTGCCATCATGGAAGTTGCAATCACAACTGTAGACAAACGAAACATTACCTTTATGATTCAGTTCCAAGCCTTCTTCCGTGAAAGGGCGTTTGTCGAGATTAGGCCTTGGGTCCACCCAATATTCGATCCGGGTCTTATTTCTCAGTGGCTCGATGTCTGTGAGAAGCAAGATCACACAACACGCTTTGAAACTTCGGGTATGACTATCCAGCATCTAAGAACTTGTCACCAAATACTAACGTTTCATAGACAAAACTCCGGTCGACTTCAGACTTCTGGATCTGAAAGAAAACTGCGTCGTAAGAGTCGCTCGCCCACAAGATGCACGGTATGTGGCTTTGAGTTACAATTGGGCAAGTTCTGGTGGTGCAAATGGGTCGCACACGGCACTACTATCAAACATTGATGAGCTAGAAAAACCAGGCTCGCTGAAGCGGTGGAATATAAGCAACGAATCCCTCATTGGAGCATGCATGAAGTTGTGCAAAACACTGAAGCAGCGTTATCTGTGGATCGACAGATTGTGTATTGTCCAAGATGACCGGGAGAACAAGGCCAAGCAGGTCCAGACGATGGATGTTGTTTACAGTTGCGCGTTTTTCACTCTCGTCTGTAGTCTCAACTCCAAGAAGGAGGGAGGGCTTCCTGGTTGGTCATTCCCCAGAGATCACAAACGTACTTTAACACAACGCTTGGGGAAACCGATGCTCAGTTCCCCAAGTAGCACTAAGCACATTGATAACGTGGTTTTGAATACCAGGTGGAACTCAAGAGGTTGGACCTTCCAAGAAACCAGACTGAGTAGACGCTGTGTTTACATAACAGACACCCAGCTCTTCTTCGATTGTACCTGCGGTTTTGCTGAGGAAATGCGTACTTGGACGGGAAGCACCAAGAATCCTTGCTCGCACTTGGGAATGACGCTTTATTCCGGCGAGCCTGTCAACTATGATGAGTATGATACAGGCTCTCTGAAAGACGAGACTTCGTCAGAACCTTTTATGAGAGCGCAAGACAGGATTTTATCCTCTGTGATGAGAAACTTTTCGTCTCTTAGAAGAAGTAGTGTCCCTTCTCGAACGAATACAGGATCATCTGAGAAGTCATCCTCAAGTATGCCTATAACTCAAACACGGTTTTTCCCACAGGCGCTGATAGCCAAGATTTCGGCAATCACTTCTCCAGGGTCTCGTTCGCTACCTACGACACCCATACAAACCAAGGTCCCATTCCCTCCTCCGGCAGATATCGCAGCAACTCCCATTCCTCATGACTCAGAAGAACATCACCGGCGGTTCTTCAGACACCAAACGTTCACATTTGAAGACTACTCTGAGGCAGTGGAGCAGTATAGTAAGCGTCAACTCACGAAGCACCATGATAACCTCTTTGCGTTCCAGGGTGTGCTTCATAGATTGTCAAAGGCTTATGGTTGCCACGATATTCATGGTCTGCCAGAAAAGTTCTTGTTACGGTCCCTCTTCTGGAGAAGACCGGAGAAGAATGTCAAGCGGGTGGGAGAGCATGCCCTACCTGAAATCCCGACATGGGCATGGGCCCACCGGAGACAACCTTTGGAGTATGTTGAACCTACGGATGTTCCCTTACTACGTGAAGCACAGCACATGTATCACAAAACCACACAGAAGAGCGGACTGGAATATGTCCGTTTGGATAATAAGATGCCAAATCCCTCGGAGTTTGATATTTCGCCCAGCTTGAAAAACGCTGTGCAAAATTTGATTTTCTATGACCAGAACAAGTTGTTGTTCAGGGCCGGTGTAATGGATGTGACTGTCCGTGAGCCGGAGGGTTCTACTCTCTTTTATGACCTGCGTGACCTGTCGGGCCGTCTCCCTTGTCAAACGAGAGACGTCTACCGCCCCGCGAATGCCCACGCTAAAGGTAGAATACAACCTCTTATTGTCGAAGGTATTCACCTCGGACAGGTCCGATATGACAGCTACAGTGCTATGAGCGGTCTAAAGTGTGAAACGGATTGGTGTCACCAACACGATGATCCGGCAGATTGTCACAAATTCAAGATCTTCTTGGTCTTTTTTCAACAATTTGAAAATGTGCCCAGAGACGCATCATTGAATTTGGTAGCGGTGTGTCGTGGGACGTATGAGCATATCCCGGGACATGGCTCTGCATTTTCCGGTGAGCGGATCGGTTTTGCGGAGATTTCTGGGAGTGTGGGTATTGACCTGGTTGCAGGATACACCAAGTTGATGCCCGTGATTTTGGGGTAAATCGATTTTGTTATGTATTAGCAACGTTGTAACGTTATTTTGATGTGTAGCTGGCTTGGACCATTGGGTGTGTGTATACCGTTTGAGGTATTATTGTAGTGTAGTAGCTTTTAAATATCATGGAAGTGCTTGAATTATTATACTTGATTTCATTATAGAAATGATTTGACCGACGTTGAACTTCCGGTGACCTAGGAACTTCCCTGGCGATCTGTGTAACGGTAGTCTAAGGGAAAGTGCCTCGAGTGCATCAATAATGCAACATGCAGGAGTCATCGACATATCACTGATAACTACGAATTACAGCATGAAAATATTAACTCCTTCGCCTTGTTGTTGTTGTTGTTGATCTATTTATCGTCTACCTGAACAGAGCTAACTATCAATACGACGACCTGACCCGGCGCGTCCGATCACAATGGTTTCCTTTGGGCCAGTCAGTCCCGAGAGGTGAGGATATGCAAGTGCATTTCGTCAAGGACCCCTCATATGACCAACTTAGGGCGCTTATCGGAACTGACGATAAGTGAACATATATACCCTGCTGAGACATCAACCTTCCACATACGACCATAGCCTGCGGAAAATACGGGGTCCCGTCTGCTCCCCCATAGTCAAGCCGCAGAGCGCTGGATTAGTAGTACGGTGGGTGACCACGTGCGAATACCCGGTGTTGTATGTCCTTTATTTGCTTTTTTTGCTCTTATTACGACAGAGATGGCAGTTACATACATTTTTATACCGGGATGGATAGGACGAATGCAATCATTGATTGCACAAGGAACACCTAAACGGAAATATTCAACACGTATGTACATAGCCGTATTATATGTATGCATATATCTGTGAAGAGACAAAATACTATAACACCGGCGACATATCGAAGTGTGTAGAGTCTGACATCCTTCGATTTGATTTGTTGGCGAGCACGGGTTCCACATGTCCTTGGCTTGCCCCGTAACGAGTCGTGATATGCTCTGATGATCGTGCCGGGCAAAGGGGATGCGTCAGGATACCACTTTACTAAAAAGGTGAGTTGTTTTTGTCGCTGCCTCTGTGTTTCCTTGTGCGTGAAGGGGTTTGTTGCCGTTTTAGACATACGGCCCCTTATTTTAAGACAGAGCAGTGGGCTGGTAACCAGTCAGTGTGAGGTTTACAATACCACGGCTGACACCTTGTGTTCACGGTGGCTAGTCTCTAATGAATTCGTTGAGTATGTGTAATGATAAGGGTTATCGGGCACATATAACTTGATTGTGTGATATCGTGTTGTACATATATATGTATGTATGTATGTACATATGCATGTAGACCAATTACTTACCACGGATCTTTGTTTTGCCTGACAAATACACGTGTATTTATGTATGTATGTACACACCGGGGCATTTGACCCGAGGATACGTGATCGTATGAGTGGCCTAAATTCAGGCTCATTTCAGACCATATGTATGTACATATGTACATCATTGAGGGGAGTTCAAGATACCCAACTCATCAATTCCTAAGCTCGAGGAATATTTTCCATCATTGAAACAAGACCAAAATGTTTAAAGTCGTCACAAGACAGGATAGGAGTCAGCGTGATTTTTCGTTCTTATCCTTCAACGACATTGAACAGGTGAGAATATTTGCAGGCGAGATGCGCAATGAATGCTACAGGAAACCATATACTGACTGACTTAGCGGTCCGACGGAATTGTTCACAGCAAGATTGAAGGCGATTCGAGAGAATCATGCGCAGAATACAATCGTCGAGTGATTGATGGATTGTCCATCAATCGTAGCTGGTGCGCATCTTGTGCTGAAATGATTATTAGTCGCATGGCTGTCAAAGTCTGTGCTGGATGTATCAAGGACCAGGAGAACAATATCGACAACAGGCAATCTCTTAAACATGTTCTTGTCAACTCAAGGTGGTGGTCATTCCCGGACAAGGAAATCCAACGAGTACTCAACAGTCCAATTATGTATGGGCAAAATGGTCTTTCTCCATGGCCAATGATCGTTCAGAACGACGGTGGTGGTATATTAAAAAGACTCGGGTTTTCCTCAGATTGCCCGATATGCTTTGGTTTGGCAAAACAAATATTGACCAGTATTCATGAAGATGGCGCCCAAAGAGCAAGATTACTAAGTGTGAACACGATCAGGGAGGTACAAAGGAGCAGCGATGTCAAGGGATGTAGAAGTTCGTTGCTTGTAAGAGTTGATGTTAAATGGGAGGGTTCGAAGGGATGGGGGAGACGGAGACAGACTTTGTCTGCCAACACCTCAGTTAAATTGAGACTATTACCAATAGCCGACGTTAATGGACCAGACTTGGTACCTCATAGTCTCAAACGCTGCAACCAAATGCTCTTAAAACAACAGATACAGGCTCAATTTGAGAAGTACCCCAAAGTTAATCTCGAGCAAACCACAGGTGAGTAACTTTTACCACCCCGTACCAATCAAGTCTGACAAAAGTATGTAGAGTACCCGTCATCCTTTCGTCTAATTGATGTCAATGAGAGATGCATTGTTACGGTTGGAAACAGGCATGTCCGGTACTCTGCAATTAGTTACAAATGGGATCCCAAGGACAAGAATATGCTGACCAAAGAAACTATGTCCGAATTTGCACGGCCCGGCTCTTTATCTCTGAAGACAATGTCCAAAACGCTATACGATTGCATGACAATGGCTCAGCTTCTGGGGATCTCATACATCTGGATTGACCGATACTGCATCACGCAGGGTGATGATAGAGAAAAGGCTGAGCAGATTCATGTCATGGGAGATATCTACGCCAACTCGTACTTGACTATGATATGCGCTTTATCTAAGGATATACATTCTGGACTCCCGGGTTACACCCGAGACTTTGATGGAGCCCTGAAATCGTCAACTCGCCAATGTGTGGGCACCTCTAAAGACATCACATACTTGCAGAAGTCGGATTCAGCATGGAAAACCCGAGGATGGACTATGCAAGAGGAATACCTTTCTCCTCGTCGTCTTTACTTCACTGATTCGTCTATTCTCTGGCATATAAACTGTCCAATGGTGTCATACCATCATACAGATTTTACTGTGGAGCCAGAGTGTCGTCCCCAGTGTGCAACAGTAAAGTCCAGGCCAATCCATGACCTAATAGATGAATACTCGCGGCGTGAACTTGCCTTTTCTAGTGACAGAATCAACGCAATTGCCGGTTTTTTGAAAACTCGAGGTGTTGAACATGTGTTCGGAATTCCCACCCGCGGTATGCAGTATGGTCTTTGCTGGCGTAGGTATCATTACAACGAGACGCGCACATTGCCTGACAATCAGTTCCCTACTTGGTCTTGGGCTCATCTGTTTCCAGGGATATCCTCTCCGTGGGATAGGACCATGAACGAGCGGTTGAAGTGCCCAATATTGCATCCCATGACTTTACCACAAAAGCGAATCCACTTAGCGAGACAAATGAGATTTCCCGTCGCCGGCCTAGCTAAACTTTCAAATAGCCAACTTCTCATTCGAGCAAGAGCTTGGCCAATCCGACCTAATGACTATGTAGAGTACGATAACTCCAAATTTAGCAAAGACATTTCAGCACTTTTGGTAGTTCACATGTTCCAACGTGGACTAGACAGCCTTTATTCTATCGTGGTTGAGCCTTTCATTCCGCTAAATGATGTCATCGGTGGTAACGTCATACATGCTAAACGTGTAGGCTATGTTAGCACGCCATTCAAGGGCACCTGCTACTTAGATCCACTTGCCAAGATCCGTCCAATGGCTATCCAGACGTTGACAAGATTAAAACGACAACGCATCGACAGATTTCCAGTTCAAAAGAAATCTGGGACTATATTGACATGGCGCTTGGAATCCGAACGTTCCCCAACTTGTTTACACCGTCAACGATCCATCTCTCCAGAGAACCCGGTGGATACGGATACAACAGTAGCGCGCGTACTCCTCGCAAAGTTGCGAAAGAAATATCGTTCTTTCAAGCGGTGGTTTCGTCGTTTTATTTTACGTTCGCCCTCCTCGAAGCAGGTGGTATCTACAGGCAGGGGGACAGCGGAACGTCAACCCGAGCGTAAAGTGGCTAGTCGAAGCACTAACCGCCGTGTAACCAGCAAGCGGAGACCAATTCTTCAGCCCTTTTTTGGCCACAATCCTATAAAAGACTACGAATCATACCAAACTATCATTTTACATTGAGGTTTTGTTTAGATTGCAGGATACATTGGGGATTTCAGTCAAGTAAATATACCGACTCTTCATTCAACTTCTCTGTTGTTGATGTTGTTGTTGTATTTAACGTCCACCTATCATTCAACTGTCGTTGTACTATTTATCGTCTGCCTGAACAGAGCTAACTATCAATACGGCGACCTCACTCGGCGCGTCTGATCACAAAGGTGTCGTCCTTTGGGCTAGTCCCGAGAGGTGAGGAGATGCGAGTGCATTTCGCCAAAGAGCCCTCCTATGACCAACTTAGGGCCCGGTGATGAACACCAGGAGGGGCTTGACGATGCATGTCCTGTGAAACCTTCCCGCAAAACTTTGACATCTATCTTCGTGGGTGTCGAAATAAATCAACCTTTTCCAGAGGGTGTCGGCTTGTGGCAGACCTCAAAGGTACCATTCCGAGGGTATTAAGGAAGAAGGTTGTAACCCCGTCGCCATACTTAGACTACGAGTCATGACTCCCGCCACACTACGGTGCTATGATATCTCGTACCGAGACAGAGCGTAGCATTGGGCGACAAACAACGTGGCAAGGTGTGCTTATGTAGCATGTGGCAGACATAAAAGGCAAAGGACACGGACGTGACGACATGACTGGAGTGGCAACTTGTGAGTTTAGTTTTCTTGTTTTTTTCGTCGGAGTTACACGGGGTTGGAACATGGAAAGTGGGTATGCATGTGCCAGCGGTCGTGTTCGGCTGTCTTAGATGCCGCCATACGTAGAGCGAGCGGGCGGGCAGGTGCCGGGTTTAGGTCACGAGGTTTAAGAGGCAGCGGAATGGTATCAAGGTGGAATGACATAGCCGTGTTGCTAACCGTATGGGATTGTCCGCAAGACTAGAATCCTATGCCTATAAGTCATTGGGGTTTACGCACCTGACTCATGAAACATTTCCTTCGTTGAAGTCTATACAGCCAATCACGGGAATCCCCAGACGGAGGTGGTCCGTAGGGTTAGGGTAAACATGGACATTTGATAGGGAATCTGGTGGCAAATTTAGATCTGTATCTTTGACGTTGAAAGCTGATGTCAGAGAGGCACAAAAACTGACGTTGACGAATTGACTCGTTATTACTGATCAGGGTGGTAGAAGGAGCCGTAGACGTCAGTGTGGCGGCAAATATACCATGGGGATTGCATTTTGAGTATTTCTGGGGTGGCTGGAGAGTAGCAATAGGAGGCTCTTTGGCCTGATGATGATGTTTAGGTTCAGCTTTGTGGGTAATGCAGGTTCTGAAGGACGATAACCGACCTTCTTCCTCTTAGCTGGATTGTAAGTTTTTGTTACTTACTTTGAGAGAAGATTGGTGGAATCTTTCGATTACGTTGGGATATAACTTTCTTGAAGACAATGGTCGACAGAGAGAAAAGTGAGCTACCACCATACCACCGAAATCTAAAGTATGAGTTCATTGAAGGGTTGATGCGGATCCCATCAATGTCGTCACAATCGAGTGGAAACACCAACCCGATTTAGTAAAAAACCCAAACCCGCATCATTGGACGAATATTTCAGTAGTATCGGCACCAAAAGGAGAAGCTTGAAAAAAAAATATTCACATTCTGGCGTCGTCGTCATCGCGCGGGTCCACCAGTCCTTTGGGCTACTGCATCATTTTTTTTTCACCTTTTTGGAAATATATGGTTAACTGGGAAGCTAGCTGTTTATATCAGGTTTAGCGAAAATCCTAAGACAGAAAACAGGGGAAGGCGCTGGCGAGCGTCTTGCGCGTCACCTGGATTCTAGGGGAAACCGTCGGTTTAAGAAGCGCTTTATGGGCGGTATAATGGGTTTATACTGGACGTGGAGAGATAGCATGTATGAGTAGAAAGTACAAGACTCGTAGACTTGCACCATGTAAAGGTTATATGTATACACACATTTTTTCTTTCAAAATTGTAAGATTGTTGATCACTACTGATGTCACTTTCGACCCAAAATCCTTTGTGAGACACCTGGAATGTACCCGTTCCTCAGTATAGGGAAGTCCACGCTAACCGTTTCCGGATTAGACGGCATGAATAGACAACAGCAGCTGAAGACGATCCACGCCATTGGGCGACAACCAGGAGCGCTGTAATTTTATATCGTCCTTTAGCCAGCCAAACTAGTGGTGTCCGAAAAGAAAAGATACCAGGTAAACACCATGTTTTACTTTGGGCTCGCCAGTTCGCTCTCTTCTCTAGGCGCGTGGCGTCTTTTGGTGTGTCCAAATTCTACGTGTGCGTGGTTGTGCCTGTATCGCAATATCAGCCTCTTTGTGTCAGCTTGACCTCAATCGTAGACGGTTAGGGAGACTTTCCGTTACCGTGTACAGACCGTATGTATGATGTGCACTTTCTCGATGCGGGGTTGACATTGGTTGGTAAAGTTAAGCAAGAGCCATCAGATACAGTCAATGAACGACAAGGGCAATGAACAAGCGATGGCTTGCCATGAGAAATGGTTGACCAAGGCGTTATTGGGTGAAGAATGTCAATCGTGTCCATTTTGGGCGACACATCAATCCGATGATTGAGGTAAATGGAGAATTTATCGTTATTTTGGAGATGCTTGCATCGACTTCTGACATCAACGGCACCACGGCATGTCGATCCAGGACAGAACCGTTTAAGCAAGTGCAAGTATAGTCTGTCAAAGGAGTTAACGACGTCGTCATCAACGGCATCAAATGACAATTACCCGGCGTTTACGTGAAGTTAGTCCACCAGGGCTGAACACATCAGTTCCTTAGAGGGAGGCCACCAATAGCTGTTGTACTGTTGTCCATACAAAACAACATCAGTTAACGTGTGTAGATTATGTTGTTTGAGGCTGTGGGTTGATACCGATACTAAAAAAAAAATAAGAAATAATAAAAAGATTAAGTCCCTGTTGAGCGGTTCAGCAACCAGGGGGCCGTGAGAAAAGATGGGCCACAGGGATGAGGGTAGGTCAAATGTGAAGCACAAGAACGTTCAGTAGCTGTCGCATTCTTGACCCCCCTCTCCCTTACCCACTCTGGTCCGTTGGTAACTGCCACTATTAAACAGATGGGTGCCGCACACCAGGAGCACAAACAGCCGAGCGTTTTCCCTTCTTTTCTTGTTTGATGCTGTTTTTCCCGAGATTTATCTCGTACAGATCTATATTATCACATTACTATCTTTATCCTATAACCCACTAACCGTTTATTCGGCACTTCAACTTACTGGCAAGAGCCTCAACTACAAACATATCTTAATTCACAGGCCGAAGAGTCCAGCCCACCCTTCAATATGGCCAGCGACGATGTTGAAAACACCGGTTCGGCTTCGCTGTCGGGTAAGCTCAGACCCATAATCCCTTTGCGGATATCAGTTTGCCCCATTTGCATCACCACTAACACGCAGTCTTCCTGAATCATAGGTTTTATTACAACCCTGGCGGCGGCTGCTATCGTTGCCGCTGCTTACATCGGTATCTTCCTTTTCCTCCGGAAATCCCAGCGCCGCTGGTATGTTCCCCGTACCTACCTTGGTTCCCTTCAAAAGTTTGAGCGTACCCCCGAATTGCCCTCCGGATGGTTCAACTGGGCTACCGCCTTCTGGAACATGCCCGATGAGTACAGTCTGCGCCAGCAAACTCTCGACTCGTTCTTGTTCTTGCGCTTCCTCAAGGTCTGCACTGGTATTTGCTTCGTTGGTCTGCTTGTGACTTGGCCTATTCTGTTCCCTATCAATGCTACCGGTGGTGGCGGCCAGGAGCAGCTGGATATTCTGTCCATGTCCAACATCGACACTGGCACTAGCTCTGGTCGTTACCGTTACATCGCTCATGCTCTCGTGGCCTGGATCTTCTACGCCTTCGTCATGTTCGTTATCCTTCGTGAGCAGATCTTCTACATCAACCTTCGCCAGGCTTACCTCCTGGCTCCTCAGAACTCGAGCCGTATTTCTGCTCGCACTGTTCTTTTCACTGGTGTCCCTAAGAAGTACTGCAACGAGGAGCAGCTACGCATCGTTTTTGGTGATGCTGCCAAGAACATCTGGGTTGCTCGCGATACTGAGCAGGTTGATAAGGTTGTTGAGGAGCGTGATAAGGTCGCCTACCAGCTTGAAAAGGCCGAAGTCAAGCTTTTGAAGACTCTCAACAAGAAGCGCACTGCCACCCTCAAGAAGGTCGACAATGATCCCGAGAAGGCCGGTGTCACCACTGACTCTAACCCCATCGCCACTTACCTCACCCCCAAGGACATGCCCACTCACCGTCTCGGAAAGATTCCTTTTATTGGTAAGAAGGTCGAGACTATTCCTTGGTGTCGTGAGGAGCTTGCCAAGCTTGTCCCCGAGGCTCGCGCTGCCCAGGCATCGTACAAAAACCGTGACACCATCCCTGTTGGAGCCGCCTTTGTCGAGTTCCACTCGCTGGCCGACGCTGAGGCTGCTTCGCAGAGCCTGATCCACCACCACGCCCTCAACATGACTCCCGCTCTTATTGGCGTGCGTCCTGATGATGTCATCTGGAAGAACCTGGGTATGCCTTGGTGGCAGCGTATTTCCCGCCGCTATGCTGTGGGTGCTTTCCTGACTGCCATGATCATCTTCTGGGCTATCCCCACGGCCGTCGTCTCGTCATTCGCCCAGGTCACTTACCTTGAGGAGCGTTTCTCGTGGTTGTCGTGGCTCAAGGATGTTCCCAGTGTTGTCATGGGTTTCATCTCTGGTCTGTTGCCTTCGGTTGCCCTTGCTATTCTTATGTCTCTGGTTCCTGTCATCATCCGTCTTCTTGCCCAGTGGTCTGGTGAGCCTACGTACTCACGTGTGGAGCTCTTCACTCAGAACGTCTATTTTGCTTTCCAGGTCGTCCAGGTCTTCCTTATTGTGACCATTTCCGGTTCCGCCTGGTCGCTGCTGGGTGACTTGGCCGACAACCCGGGCTCAATCATGACCACCGTTGCCACTGCCCTTCCTCGCGCCTCCAACTTCTACATTAACTACTTCCTGGTTCAGGGTCTTGCTATTGCCTCGACTACCCTGGCTCAGGCGACTGGTTTTGTAATTTTCACTTTGATGTACCGCTACCTTACCGGTACTCCCCGCGCTATGTACAACAAATGGACTACCTTATGTGGTATGTCTTTCGGTCAGACTATGCCTGTGTATGCCAACATTGCCATTATCAGCATTACGTACTCTGTTATTGCGCCCCTCATCTTGTTCTGGTCGTTCACCGGTATTGGTCTGTTCTACTTGGCCTACCGCTACAACATTCTGTTTGTCAGCAGCACGAGCATCGACACCGGTGGTCTCATCTACCCCCGTGCCCTTAAGCACCTCTTTGTTGGTATTTACCTTGCCGAGGTTTGCATTCTGGGTATGACTGCCATTGCTAAGTCGTGGATTGCCGTTGGTATTTCCGTTGCTCTGGTCATCTTCACTGTTCTTTTCCAGATCACTGCAATGGGTGCTCTCGAACCACTCTTGCACTCGTTGCCCCAGACTCTGCAGGCCCAGGAAGCCCATGCTCTGATGAACCGCAACGAGGCCGATGATGAGACTATCCCCGAGCCCACTGATCTTCCCCGTGGTAATGCTGTCACTCGCTTCATCATGCCCTGGAAGTACGATAACTACCGCTACTTTAAGAGCCTCGTCGCTCCCCACCTGTTCCCTATGCAGGAGTACACGGCGGAGGTCGAGACGGACTCATACTTCCCTCCTGGTGTCACCAGCCAAGCTCCCACCCTCTGGATTCCTGAGGATGTTGCTGGTGCTTCCAAGGTCGAGATCTCCGCTACTAAGGAGATCATTGACATGACCGATGAGGGTGCTACGCTTAACGAGAAGGGTACCATTGTCTGGGATTCGGAGGATGCCCGTCCCCCCATCTGGGAGGAGAAGATTTACTACTAAACAAGAGTATATTCTTTAGTAAGGTTTATTTCAGCGGAACATGGTTGCTGATTTGAAAGCAAGTCTTTGTCTAATTATTTCTTTTTCTTTTTGTTGGGAGACTCTAGCGGGATGACATTCTATGTCTCTTTTGAAGTCTTCTTTCTTTTCTCTTAGCTTCTTTATTTAATCTCACGATATACCCAGGTGGTCACAGTGTGTGACGTTTTGGTTCAGTGTTGGGTGGTTTGTTTCGTTGGAATGAATAAAAGTATCTTAAAATTCACATCTTGTCTCTGAATTGCATGTGTCTCTGATAACCCTGTATAAGCCTAAAACCCTGTGATGCCAAGTAACGATCTGGCCGTCGCGTTTTTAGTGTCCAAAAATGGCAACCACGAGTTTTTCTCTCTGGTGATTGGCTGGCGCAAACAGGTTGATAACAGGGATAGTGACACGTGGTTGCTGAGGTTACGAGGGGGAGCTTGGGTAGCAATAGCGATTTTGAGTAAACATGGGTTGACGATGAAATGTTTCGTGGACAAAGAAGCGAGAAACGAAAAGTGGCGGTTCTTGATCAAGTTGGTTGCGGAGGTGGATGCATATGGATGGTAGTGCCAAATGTATAAGAAAGGTTCTGAATATAGGGAGAGATTCCAGGAGTCTAGGATGTTAAGTGGCACATTCCAGTCGACTGACTATACTACGTATGTACATACACAGAATTGAAGATGGGATTATTCAGCTAACATCCAATTAAACGGCTAATCCGAGCTTCTTGTAAAGTGATTTATTCCGCGGCTGTGTCGTCTGTTCTCATATATCTTGATTATGAGTTAGATGAGGCGGAAGAAAGGGTTATTTGGGCTACGGCTGGATAGTAAAGGGTTGTTGCGCGGGACGCCGTGGGCTGCTGGGCGCCGGTTGCTGGGTGGATGGATGTTGTTTATATGGTGGGTGACGGACTTTTATGGTGGTGAAAGAGGCGTTTTTGTGTTCGGGTGGGGAGATGTACATACATAATAGAGGGGTCATCCGGATGGAATATGGATAGTCTACTTCTTTGAATACATCGTATCGTTTTCCCAGAATCTCATTTCTACTTCCACCGCTTTTTAAATCTCGTCTTGTCTGCATCTAAAAGGCCCGTCCGTCCCGCCGCTAGGATCTCAGGTTATCCATTGAGTCGTGCGCCTATTGTACAGGCCTATCGAACATATTTCCTTCACTGAATTAGTGGCGCACAGGCTTTTGATTTCGTTGGTTGTCTCTAGTAGTGTTGCCCGTGAGATTTGTTGTCTCTGGAAATATTAGACATTCGTGCTTCTTTTTTTTTCTTACTCGTCTTCTTGTTTGGATAGCTTTGTACGTCCTTCTCGAGGGCTTCCTTCTTGCTTGGGGATATCCTATTCTTTGCATTTGGGCGTGGATAGTTTCCTTTTTGACGGATTCTTGGGTATCCTTTCTTCTTCTTTTTTTGCATACTTCCTTATTTACTTAGGCACCTCCTGCTGCATTCCTTACTATATACCATAATCCAGATCATGGCTCGTCGACCACCGTCTTCCCGGCGCAATAGGCCGGCGCTATTCTCGCCATTGTCACTTATCCTTCTCGCTACCCCAGCTCTCGCTTCGACAGCCTCAACACTCCCCTATGATGCGACGACCCTCCTGACACTCAACGATACAATCTATCTCTTCCAAGATCGCACATTCGCCTCCCTGAATACCTCGACGGCTTCTGATATCTCAGATAGTCCATTTACCACAGTTACCGACGAACTCCCCTTCGGTACAGACTCCTCGACTTCTTCATATCTTCCGACTTTGGCCAACGGGACACTTGCTGTCTATGCTGGGGACTGTAAAAAGGGTAACGGTGCCTTGTGGCTTTATGATTTGTCTTCCAAGTCGTGGGTGCGCAAGACCGTTAACAATGGTACCGATGACGCGCCGGGTATGCTTGGTGCGGCTATTGGCTTCACATCTACCGTTGACCCAACCTCAGATTCAGCGCCTGCAGTTTACTCGTTCGGCGGCATGTGTGGCACGCCTAGTTCCAACGTATGGGCCTGGCAGTCCGCAGGCGATTATGACGGAACAATGATCCGTCTCAGTGCAGAATCCACCTCAACCGACGCCAGCTACAACGCGAGCACCCTCAACGTAGGAGCCGACACGCCCGTCTCCGCCGCCGGCTTCACCTGGACCGGTACCACACCCGCCCTCGCTAACAAAGCCGCCTCAACAACCCAACAGCAAGACTACGTCATGATTGGTGGACACACCAGCAGCGCGTTTGTCAACATGAGCGAGGTGGCTGTGTGGCGACTTCCCGAGGAGGAGTGGTCGTTTATCGAGGTTTCTAATTCTGGGTCGGTAAGTAGTCGGTCTGGCCACTCGGCTGTTCTTAGCGAGGATGGCGAGACGATTGTCGTCATGGGCGGCTGGGTCGGCAGGGTTACCGAGGCGGCGGACCCGCAGTTGGTTATCCTTAAGATGAGCGATTCGGATGATGGGTGGGCTTGGGAGGTTCCGGAGAACCAGCCTAGTGGGAATGGTACCTATGGTCATGGTGCCGCGGTACTTCCTGGGAATGTGGTTATGATGTATGGTGGATATGACGTTGGTTATCCTTCTAGCTTGTCCAAGAGAGATGTCTCAGGATCGGCACAATACTATAACTTGACTAGTGGCGAATGGTCATCAAGCTACTCCAATCCTTCGGCCGTCAGCACTACATCCGCTACTTCAACCTCGGCCACATCAACTGCCACCTCAACCACCACTTCCACATCGTCCGGTACCGAATCCGGAAGTCCATCTCGTAACTTAATCCTGGGTCTTGCCATTGGTCTCGGTGTTCCCCTTGTTCTACTCCTGATTGCCGCCGTTTGTATTTTATGTCGTCGCCACCGGGACAAGAAATCCCGAGACAACCAGATTCGCGCGCTAGCACAGGATGAAGCACACTTTCTACCTTCGGATGGCCAGATGGCTCAACGGAACCCAAGTGGTTCCGGGTGGCTTCAGCGTCCCTCGGCTTACACTGTTCTTCCTGCTGCCCAGGATTCTGCCTATGAGAATGTCCGTGGACAAGACAATCATGACGGCCAACCTGGTGAACGTTCCGCTGGTGATTCACGTGGTAAATATGCAGCTCCCGGTGACAGTCCTATAAGCCCTATCCATCCCATTTATGAGAGGGAAGAAACGGCATATGACCCACACTCAGGCGATCTCAGTCACCGGCCTGCTCCTGTTGCGCTTACTGATGTCCACCGGCCACCACCTGAGAATGACTACGAGGACGAACAATCTCCCCGCCGTCTTGCCCGTGACCCCGATGTTGACGATTGGATGAACTCTGTCGACCAAACCGATCGTCTCGTCTCTGGGTTATCCCGTCACAACACCACCGGCTGTGCTGAAATCCGCAATGCCCTCGCCGCTGTACAAGGTCGCCCTAACTCCAAGGAGAGTGACAATTCGTTTAGTACTGCGAAGAGTAACTTTGCTGCCTTGAGAAACGAGGGGCCTTCGCTACTTATGGGCGGTATTCGTGGTGGTAGATCCGATGAGTCTGATACGCGCAGTCCCAATTTCCCTTCTGAGTCACGATATGACGAGCCTGATGATGAGGAATTCGATCAGCCACCTTCTCCTAGCAAGTACCGTGGCCGGAACAGTTGGTTGGGCTCATTGAAGCGTGTTTTCTCAAACAAGACTAGCGCTTCGGAAGAGAATATGCCCCCGCCTCGTGATTCTATGGGTGCCGAACTATTCACTGCCACTGACTTCAACGATACTCGGCCCGGTGCCCTTGGCACTTCCTCTCTGTTGAGACGTAAGCAAGGCAGACAGGCATGGGAAGACATGCCTGAACATCTCCGCAACGGCGATGGCGACAGCGAATGGGATATTGAGCGTGCAGTTGAACAGCGTCTAGTGCAAGTCATGTTCACGGTGCCTAAGGAGCGTCTCCGTGTCGTTAATGCCGAGATTGAGCGCGAAGAGGAAGTCATGATTGTGGATCCGTCCATCGAGGAAGGCGTCTCTCTAGTTTCCTACGCCGGCGACATCAGCGGTGCTAGTGCCGAAGCCGAAGTCGAGGCTGAAGCTGACCGGTCCAGAGGCCGTTCTGGTAGTCTGAGAATCACCAAGTTGCGTGGCGCGCCATCTAGGGAAACCCTCACCATGAAGGCTACCAAGGGCTACGGCGAGTTGCGCAGACAGGCAAGTGACTTGTCTTCTAACTTCGACCTCGGTTCTCCTGAGCGGACGCTGCATAAGAAGCGCAGTCGCGTGGGACAGATGGTGGATAAGTTTGAGGGGATTAGTAGGGAGACGAGCCCGGTGAACTCGCTTAGAGGGCGGCCGGCTGGGCTTTGATCTTAAGGATGTCTGGACGGGTCTTTGTATGTACATAAGTATGCGGGGTGGATTGATTCATGGCGTTAATTGGTTTTGTTTGTTACGATTTTTGTTGATTATTTTGGGTCGGGGTCTTTTTTTCCTGTTCGGTTTGCGTTTAATGTTTGTCGACATATGTACATACGTCGTATCTTGTGTGATTTATAAAAAACTCAATAACACAAATTCTAAGAAAATATAAACTATCTATGTATAGGGACCGAATGTATGCTGTGTGCATATATGTATGTATGTGTGGAACTATCAAAGTGCTGTGTAACCCCCGAATCCTGACTAATCTCACTCACATTACACAAACAAGTCCCTATTCTGGCCAATGATAGCGTCAACCAACGGCGCCCCAGGAAAATCCATAATGACGATTCCACGCCTGCCGATGTCCTGTGTACCCAGCCACTCACCCGTCCTATCATTCATACCCTTGAAGAGCCCATCGCGGGATCCAGCGGCCGCTTCGATAGGCAAAACGCCAACACTAGCACTAAGATGGGAGATATACAGGCTTTCATTTTCGTCAGCCGGGACACTTGCGCTGCGGACGAGAGCGTCACGGATTGCCGTCCATTTGAGCTCGAGATGGGCGAGAGATGGGATGATCCAGAGGTCTTCAAGGGTGATTTGGGTGGAGCGCCAACGGACGCCGTAGTCGGTGGCGGCGGGGAATTCCTGGAGGATGAGGATTTTACCGCGTAGTTGGCCGAGGGTGGGGAGGGCGGAGAGCTTCTTGGGCGTGTAGATGTGTTTGGTGAAACTCCAGGATAGATCGGGATTGGTGGTTTGTAGTTGGTGGAAGGCTTGTTGGAATGTTAATGAGCCCTCGCCGACACGGGGTCCTTCCTCTTTGATGCGGAGGATGATTGCCTCGGTGGGGTTCTCGGTGAGGAAGGTGAAGAGGGTGGTGAAGAGGTCTTGTAGAGTGTGGCCGGTGGCTTGGGAGGCGTGGTAGATGGCTAGGGTGTCGCCTTGAAGACGCGTGCGGCCGTCAATGTAACGGATGCCAGCGTGCAACTGGCTAGTCAGATTGATGTTTTGACACTGCAGGCGAATGTCGTCTACCGTGTAAGTCATGGTATCATGGGTGCCGGGAATCGACAAAGCTGATACATTTACGGTATCCGGGAGTGCAGACATCCACTTATTCTTGGACAGTGTCGCGGCATCAAAGGACCAGTCACTTTCAAAGCCACGGTAGCAGCGCGAGCGGCTTGTTTCGAGACAGGGCGATGTGTCGAAGAGACTGTATAGAAGGATGAGAAGGGTGGCGAAGGAGCCGGCGATGAAGAATAGGGCGGTGCGGCGCGAGTTGGCGCGGGATTGTGTGGGATGCGCGGATTTGGGACCTGGGTGGGGACTGTGGCAGTGTGGTGGGTATATGTGTTTTTCGGGATCGAGATGGTCGGTATCGGTGAGAAGTGGGGCCGATGACGACCACCCGGTTGGTTCTGGCGCGGTCATTCTGGACGGTGACTGATGGTGGTTATGGATTGTGATAGAGAATGCGATGTTCCGGATAGGTTGTTACACGGTGGGTTGATAGAGATTGTATATGCGAGCGATCTACGCTGCAATTTTGGTTGTCGCGATAATGAATGGGAGGGTGGAATTTGGGGAATTCGAAATGCGATTGTCGTTGTACTGATAGGTTGTTTCAGTGCATACCCCAAAGGATCGCGACGTCAGAGCGTTGAATAATGACGTCCACAGGGGCGATAAGGCGACCCTAATTGGGATGTTAACCCTATCGGTGACAAGTGGTGACAAAGAGATTGGACAAAAGTACAAAGGTACGATTAAACGAAGAAACAGGGCAAAAGTCACAATTATTGCTGTGATTATTGAGCCTCCACCGCCACTCAATGGAGCCGATAGTTCCCACACCCCTTGATAGTTGTGACACAAGCTTTTAAAGGGAACACATGGTCGGCAGAGACGCCACTTTTTAAGTTTAGTGGGGTGGGAAGCTGGTTGCGAGGAGGAGAGTCATGTGGAGAGAGAAACAAAGTGACTTTTGGTGGCGGTCAAGGCTCATGTAACGAAGAACGAGATAAGCGTGGATAAACGGAGTGAAGACGGTGGTTAACAGATTTGAAAGGTAGGGTTGCCGGAATAGAGGAGTTGTGGCGGAATGGAGGGGTGACGGTGAGTGAGCATGTATGTAACGTTTAAAGTGATTATTCCATGACTCGAGTGACTAACTGATGGATTGGTCGATTGAACGGGAAGAGTTCGCCACTGTCGTGTTGATAAGTTTAAATTTATTAATGGTAAACTTGGTACAGCTGTAGATACATACATGTACACCCATAGTTGAGCGAGATATACGGAGAATGCGGGCTGGAAAGTCGACGGATTAAGTACCAAATACTAAGCTGTGGGATCTTGGGAACAGTGATGGTTTTCTGGTTATCTCGTATTTACTGTCAAAGCTATATTCCTTGAACTGCATAGTAGCGAGAAAATTGGCTGACGTGGTGGTCACACGCTGAATGTATCAATCACCTTATTCTCGGGAAACTCGTGTTTTGTGGTTAATCTGTGAATAAGGTAGTTGGTAGTGTCTATCTGTATACATATGTATGTATGTATGTATGTATGTACATACATACCTATCTACGAAGATGCAGGCCCCACTATCCGGTCAACCAAAACAAGTCCGATGACGTCGCTAGCCGGGTCCAATTGATTTTGCCACTTATTACGGGGTTAAAAGCCAGGATTCTCATTTTCGATCGGCCATGTTGCGATGCAGGAGGCGCCGAGTGGCTCTTGCTTTGTGTGGTTGGTGGGCTTGAGTTTTGAGTCGGACATGGGGGTTTGCTGGAGATGACCGTAAGGTAGGCCTTGAAGTAGGCCTTAAACTAGCCCTTATGGAGAGACAGGATGGAGACATGCAAGATGATTTTGTTGGAAAGAAGAGATGGAGGCGTTGGTGGCTCTTGTTGATTCATCAGAGACATTTAGCTATGTATGTACGGAATAAGACCGCGAAGAAGATTGATGTGTTCTTGGATACTCATTGTCTTGTGGATAACATAACACAACACCCGAATATGTAGGTACATGTATAGATACATATACTTTTGTCCAGACACATGTAACCGTCCACTTTCCGAAAGAAAAAGTAGTCCAAAGATCTACAGTACATACAGCATGTATGTATGTACATACATGCATACAACGCCCCACGAACCTTCATTTCTTAATTCCAACAAAAAACGTACTATAAATCCAGACACAACGGGAACCCCACCATCAGCCAAATCTCAAACTGCAAGTTTCTATGAATATACAGTGCAGCCCAGGCTGTCTCGCCAAATAACACCCGACCCAGGGGATGATGATTTCTAGAGGCTGGGGCTGGTATTCAGTGTGTATGTTTCCTCTTTTACTTTATTTTGGGCGACTTTGACTGATATTATGAGGCAACGACTGGATTGATAGACGGGTGTTCTGTGCGCGGGTTAGGATGGGTTTGCATGATGATGGCGTGCACGAGGCATGGTGTCGGAGATCTTTGAATGGCGAGGGGAGGGGAGAGGAGAACGGCCACAGATAAGGCTGGTCTTTGAGAAGTGATACTTGGATATAGGCTAGTTGGCGGGGTCATTGGTGGTTTAAGTGGTTACTGAAGCGGTCACTGAAGTGGTTGTTGAATCACCGGTACATCTATCACAACCCGGTAGTAGTAGAATTCGCTTACATAGACTATTTAGAATCACGAGACAAGACTCATCACATGTGAAAATCCCACTGTATCCTATTTCAACATCCCCACTGCAGGACATGCAGACATACATATGTACATAATCAACTTATAAGGACCTTGGCTACAGATGAAATCAATCTTCACATCGGGAATATTAAAACTTCCTTCCCTTTGTATATAAGCAATAACTCCATCCCGCCCGTCGTACCATCCAAACCTGCAATCGCCCACACAAACAAACAAATAGAAACTACGCCAAATACTCCTTTGTTATCCTAACCTTCCATAACACATCAATAACGCGCAAACTCCACAAGACCTGACCAAAAATATACACCCATCCAGTCACCTAAAACACCAGACAAAAAAAACCTTTCGCTTGCTGTATCTTCACCGTCACCACTTTCCCTCGTGGCCATAGCCAATCGCGCAAATAGACTTGGACAAAGTAACGATTTGCGCACCATCTTTCTT
>LCZG01000044.1:0-56005 GCA_001483325.1 Huntiella savannae | reverse complement strand
TTACTCTCATTGCAGTATGGTATACCTTGTTGTAAATACCAGTTTCCTTTTTGAGTAGTTACCCAATTTAGATTATTACTTAATGGGGTCAAGGGTTAGGGTGTCGAGTTATTTGTTAGTGGTGAGCTTTGATGGAATGGAAGGGTAGATATGGATTTTATTTGGTGCTAGATGAATTTTGGTATACGAAGGAGTTTGTATAGTGGCTGATTTTGAAAGGCGGTTAGAGATGACGGAGGATCGGAAGTGCCAAAAAAAAGGAAGGGGGGAAGAGTAAGTTTCTTGGAAAAGACGGCGGCAGTGGCAGTTTCGGGACGGAGCCAGTTCCAATGTTTGGTGAGTTCCGGATGTAATGCAGATTACAGACACGACAGATGGAAGTGCATATTTGGAAATAGAAAGGGGACTATATATATAGATATATACTTGGACAGAGTAACGAAAGGCAACAATGAGTTGAGAAACTTGTTTGATTAGAGTGTTTCTACTGGGTCGTGTAAAAAACACTGCATGGCCGATGGTGGAGGGGAAAAACAAGGAAACCGGAAGCCGGTTGCCATGGATTAGATTGAGCGTCGTGGTGACACTAGCCCCGCAAGCTGGCGTTGAAATTCGCCGGTTTAGAGCCACGATGGATGCTTGTCCAGCTGAGCTGAGGTTTTTTTTCGTTCATGGCGGTTTCATGATTGGGTTAGGGTTTTTGTGGTGTTGAGATTGTATGCATATTGTGGTTATAGTTGGAGATGTTTATGTAGTTGTTGGATATTGAGACGGACATATGATACCTGACTGTTGTCTTTTGAGAACGAGTTATCATGGCCGTGGAAGATTCCTTGCGGTAGATATGACGCAAGCATAACGAAGCGGCTAAGCCAACATTACTAGCTATGTAGCTACCGTCAGAGAAGTAATTATGTGTCCCCCCATAAACTAAACTAGATCAGGCTAAAGGCTGGCAAAGATTTTGCTACCGGGTGGGTAAAAGACGCACTTGCCGCGAGATTGAAGGGGATATCTGGCGTTTTCCAGGCTTCTATAAGCGATAGCGGGGTAGATTTCCAAAGAAACAATCTTTTAGGAGCTACTTGGTTCCGGAAGGGATGGGAGTAGCCTCGGTGTTTGAAGAGCCGATTTGATTTGATTTTTTTTTACCTTTTGTTCGCCCTTTATTGAGTCGGTGTTCTAGATTTGACAGTAGTGGGAGATAGTGTTGGAACTAGTTGACTGTGTACCTGAAAGCAAAGTTTGCCGTGTAGTACTGCGTAATATTGTTCTTGTTGTTTACTCGTTTTGACGTTAGTCCTTGGTTATGATATACAGTTAGGAATTCAAGCCTGACGTCAGCCCATATATACTAGTTATCGCCCCCAGTTCTATAAATCCACAAAAATGACACCCTATGCACTGGCCGGCCAGGTATGGTGTAGTATCACTCTGCACAGACCGTCTGCACACGGCACAGAAGTCAAAGAGGAATACCACTATAACTTGTATTCAGAACAGCTTGAGTGATAATCCACTGGGGAAACATCGGGAATGAATGAGGATTAGGAAGAGCAAACGGAAGACTTGTAGATAGAGGAAACAGAGGCTCTGGTATGGGATGATACAAAGAGACTTGTGGAGCGAATTGAGGAGATAGAAGTGGCGTTTCAAGAGACAACTTTATCGTCAGTCTTGTTTCTTCTTACTCTCTGTTTTGACATGACATTTGAAGAATAATTTGTTGTGCCGCCGCCGCAGTTAAGAAGGAGAAAAAGGAATCGCAAAACCAAAGATAAGGAATCAAAGTAGAAAAAAAACCCCGAGCTTTCATCAAATACAGCTCGGGTATCTATCCCTACATATAATTATCATCATCCAAGTGACGGTTTCTTCAGTATCAAATAAAGAACTTGTAACTCTGTCAAAACTTGTCGGTAGGAGAATTAGTCGGTATCCAAAGAGTTGGAAGCAAAAAAACCCCGCGTATAGGTCTGCCGGTCTGCTGGTCGCCGGCTGTTGGTACATAAGTTTCTTTTCTCAGATTGAGACATGTGGGTGTTGTGTTTTGTTGTACGCGACCCCGGAGACCCGATAAACGGGAAGACTCGGTGTTATTAGGTAGGTAGGTATTGCGAGTGAGGAGGTTCTTGATAGTGACATCTTTGATATCTTTGATCTCTATATGAGAAACTCCCTCTTCTTGGGATATCTTCATCATCACGCAACCTTTACTCGTTCACATATCTAGCACCAAAAAAACCCCATCAACCCCCCAATAAAATACCTAAATTCCTATATAAATTCCTCCAATTTACAGATCACCAAAGTCTACCCAAAAATACTTCACTCCCCCATGCTCTCCTACAAAATCCCAGCCAACCCGCCAGCCAGCCCGTGCCGTTTTTGCACGCCCACACGCCCCCCCCAGAAACCCATACATAGTCGTAGACTTTCTCTCACTCGCAAAAGCAACCAAGTGCCCTTGTCCTCCCTTCCAGCGCAATATATCTCTCGCAGCTTCCGCCGACTCAAGCCCTCCGCATCACCAACGGCTCTTCTCGCCTTCTTGGGCTTCCCTTTTCGACCGTCTTGCTTCGTTTCTCTTTTGCGGCTTTCCCCCTCCCTCGTGTCGTGTCGTGGCTAAACTATCGTCTTTCGTTCTTCCAATTTCGAGTGGTCACCTACCTTTCTTACTTGTTTTAGCCAGCTTCTCTTTTCGTGTCTTGTCAACTCTTCTTGTCATCGTTTCTTCTGTTTCCGAGTTACGTCTTTGATAAGCCAACAAAAAAAAACAGACACGCCTTCTATAGATTGTGAAAAACAAACGGGATCTCGTTCTTCACTTTCGTTGCTTTGCATTGGGTTCATCTCCTTTTTGGGGGTTTTGGAGGTTTCTTTTATTACTTGTTTCCTGTCTTTCTTTCATCTTGACGAACCAACTAGCACCTTCAACTGAACTCTTTCCTTTTCTTCAGTCTAGTTTTTTGCTTGTTGTCCTTTTGCCTACTGCTTTTTCGTCTAGCGAGTTCAGACTTTGATTCTTCACTTCTTATTCCTGTAGTCGTCATACCAATCTACTTTGTGACGCGCCTTAATATTCACCACCATCAACACCAAAAAACGACAACTTCACCTACATTGCATCATTCTCTCGCCTTTCCCCGTCTCTTATGAAAGAAGTCTAGTCGAATCCGTCATACCTACGCCCTCTTTGACTCTTTAACTCTTTGAGAAAGCCGACATCACCTAATCGTCGTGTTCTTTTCAAACTGCCTTGTCGCGAGCACTTAACTGTCTCCTCGTGACACAAAGCAGGATCCCGAGTCGACACACGTCAAATTCATTTTCATCTTCCAACATCATTGTATCTTTTACTATCCACTGCATAAGGTAAGAACTTTGCTCACCCACACTACATCAAACACCATCTTTAAACGTCTTGTCAACCGAATCATCAACCATTTCACCCGCTGTCTTGTCACCATCTCATTCCGATCACTGTCAAACCTACAAAATCAGGAAGGTTTCACCAACCCATTTCCAATATCATGGTTACTCAGGCCCGGAATCTACAATTACCATCGCACCTGCCTATTCAGCTTCATCTTTTTTCGTCTACACCACTTTTTGGTCCCCTGGACATCTCGCTTCGCCTGCTATACTCAGAAACCTCGTCAGCCCAGTCCTTGCCCCGACTAGCAATTAGCCCCTTGCACTAGAGAAGATCTTATACAGTAATCTTCATTCCAGTGATGTCACCACCACCCCATGGCCAACTGGAATGCACTATGGTTTGGATCGACACTTCATTGTTTTATAGACACCTGAACGACCTGGGTTTTCCTTGCCACTTTTGAAAAAGCCGCAATTTGGGATGCGTGTGCTTGACGAGGGCTGGTGACAGGCCTCATAAGACAAACCTTTCAACATAGTGTTGGTCACCAACCGCCCTATCTACTTCACCTCTTGACACAAACTACATCATGTACACTCATATCTGGAACCTGATAGCTAACCAACCCATCTAGATCTATCCCTTCCGCTTTTTTCCAGCCACGAGCTGCTTATTATCTAATAACCCTCTTCACAAAATTCACCAAAATGCTTCTCCCACGGCTAACAGGGCTTCTTGCCTTCTGTGGGCTTCTCACCACCGTCACAGCCACAAACACAGCTGCTGACATGTGTGTTTCCATTAACACCGACAGTAATGAGTCCGGAAACTACAGTATCTACCAAACACAAGGACTCTGTACAAACTTCTGTCGAGAAAAGGATGCAGCATATGCTATTGTGCAATATCAATACTGCTGGTGCTCCAACGTCAAGCCTGGCGATTCATATATTGTCGACGACTCGGAATGTGACACGCAATGTCCGGGTTATACCGAATGGTGCGGAAGCAAGTCTAATGATCTTTTCGGATACATGGAATTAGGCGGCACTGTGACATCTACAATGGATGGCTCATCAAGTACCACCTCCACAAGCACAAGTAGTTCAACAACCTCCACAAGTGCAGCAACCACGGTAGGTCCTCCCTCATGATTCCATTTCCCGCTTTTATTTCTGCGTGTTTTTGTCTATTTGTCGTTTCTACTTTGCTATTATTTCTTTGTCTTTACTTCATGTTCCCTTTCTGCTTTCTTTTTGTGTTTTTTTACAAATCCTCAAGATCGGAGATACTAAAAAGGACCAACAAGACCACTTCCCATGAACCATCTACATCGACCACAACATCCAGCGAATCAGAAACCTCAACATCGACAAACACACCAGTAACTACCACCATCATTCTAGAGACTTCTTCGTCTCCTCTACCTGTATGACCATGAATCACCCTTCCTCTCGGGCTCCACCCCCCGCCACACAGGTAGAGTGACATCATTCAATGTCTAGATGTATCACCTACCCCGAACATAACCCCGCTAACCCACCCCTCAACAGGCCTCCGCAACAAAATCAAGCACCGTGCAAACCACCACCGACTCCGCCGGCGCCATAACAACCGTAACCACCATCGCCACCGCCACCTCCACCCCGGACTCCACCAAAAAGTCCTCTTCCTCATCCACCGCCTTAATAGCCGGCATAACCAGCGGCATATCCGCCATCCTAATCACCGCCATCGCCGGCCTCTTCTGGTATAAATCCAAACGACGAGCCCAAGACGCCGAATCATTCGACGGGAAACCCCCCGGTAGTTCCGCCGGGCTGGCCGGTGCCTCGGCTGGCTTTTCAACCCCTAGTAGGAGAGACTCTAGATTCATGCCTACGGACCCGCGCATGGACCCGTTTACCCCGGTGTATAGCCGGAAGAGCTCCGAGAGTGCTGGGAGTTTGAGGGATGAGCAGGATTACTCACGACGGGTACATCAGCCGCGTGTGTTGAGAGCTGTTAATCCAGATCCCGAGGTCGAGTAGATTGCGGGAACTCATGTTTGATGATTGGGTACATATAGATTGGTCAGGGTATATGCTATGACACGACTGCGGCATTCCGCTTGAATTTATTTGTTTTTTTCGTACAAAGTGTTGTGTGTACATAAGTCGTGACTGTTGTTATTTCTTTCAAAAAACGATTCCCCGTGCCAGGGCGGCCATCTTGAATTTGTCTTCATTCAGAAAGGCACTTTCCCTTTTTGGACTTGCATAACACGCCCAAGACATATCCACTGTTGTACAAACATCGGTTCCACTTCACATTATAAATATTCAACCAAAAGACAATTGTATGTATCAATGTATGTACAAACGTAAAAACCCAAATGAAACAATATTTTACAAGAAAAACAAAGCAATTCCACGAAAATGTAACAAAAACACCCAAAAAACAATCCAGACTAAAAGAAAATAAACCTCCCCTCAATGAACTTAGATCATATCACTAGCGATGATGGCGTCTCCTTGTACGCCGTGAAGCTTTCCTAATTGCCCCGGATTGAGGACTATTGCTTCCACTGCTCATCCAATTCCCATGTCTCCCGTGTCTCCCTTGACCTGTAACCGACGGCCTAGAAGGTGTAGGCGATAATGTAGAAGTTGTTGACTGACCAGACTGTGGCATGTTGTGTGATTGGACGACCCTGTGACAAGAAGAGTCCTGCTCAGCTGTCGACGAGCCCAAGCTGCGCCCTTGAGATGACATAGAGTTCGCATGCTCTAAATCGGATGGCGGTGAGATAGACATGCTTTGTGAGAGCCCGTCTGAGGTCTCTACCGACGTAAGTCCAAACAATGACGAATCTGTGCCTCCATTTTCAATTTGCGACGAGCTTAAACCACTGTAGTCCTAACGACGGGTTCGTTGCTTGTCACGATCACCCCCGTTCAGAGACCCATTGTTGCCATGACCGAGCGGTGCAGCGTTAACCCCCATTGGTCCCATACTAGCCTTAGGACCGTTAGGAGCTCCATGCCCCATGTTAGGGATGGGAATCATGTTGGCATTAGCACCAGACATGGCCTGGCGTGTATCACGATGCCGGTGATCGCGATCGCGCCCACCGCTCCGACGCGTATCCCGTGGAGGTTGCCCTGGAGGAGGTGGTGGCACACTGACGTCTGGCCGAGAGCTGTCACGTTCCCTGTAGTTGCGAGCGTCTTTGTCACGGTCTGTACGTTCAGGACTGCGCTCACGATGGTCTCTTTCACGCGGAGGGCGATCGCGCTGATGGTCACGACTGGAATCACGCGCAGAACGACGAGCTCTATCGTTGCGATCGCGGCGATCACGGTCAGGACGTCCAGAGCTACGAGTGTCCTCGTGACTGCTTGGCGGTCTCATGCGTTCGCGGTCAGCATCAGCAGCGGGCCCAGTAGGAGCTGTTGGCTCAGGGCCCAACGGCTGACGTGTAGGGTTCTGTGGACGACGCGAGCGCTCGGCATTCTGTGCCTGCTGGAGGTGGCTCTGTATACCTGCAAGTTGACGTTGACTGCCTCCGGCTCTTGCACGCAAAGGGGTAGAGTTCGCATCGCTGGCATTGTTGAACGAGTCTTTGTTGGGCAAAGATGACGTACCACCCGATGGTAGATTGTGCAGACGCTCAGGGTGAATACCAGCACCAACTATGCTACTGGCAGGACCAGAGGGAGGCTGCTGACGGTGTCGCTCACTGGGTCCGGTAGGTGGATTGTTAGGCATGTTGTTACCAGGTCTAGTAGGAACATTTTCTGAACCCCGACCACGCCGAGAACTGGCAGGGCCAGTAGGCGGTTGGGTTTCCATGTTGCCAGGGCGGCGACTATCCGAGCCTGAAGTTTGTGATTGCTGGAAGCGATCCTGGCGTTGAATGGGCGCCATGTTCTTGGCAACTGGGTTCGGTGGAAGACTATTGGGTCCCGAAACATTACTCGGCATCGAGCCTGTGGAAACAGTAGGAGGGATGTTTCTAGCAGCTCCTCTAGCACGATTTCCACGAGGACCCACAGGAATATCAGCAGCAGAAACTGGCTGATTTAGCCGACCAAAAGTAGACTCTTGAATCTTAGCATCAGTCTTGTCGCCGCGCTCAGAACGCTCGCTGCGAGAGGACTCCTTCTTGTCACGATGGCTATCAGATCTCTCTGAATCCTTGTTATCGCGTCGATCTGGGCGACTGGAGTCACTTCTGGCTTCGTGTCCAGTTCGAGATTCCTTGTCGCGATTGTGCCGATCATCGCGTGCACTGTCTTCACCACGTTCACGGTCACGGCGTGGAGAGCGCCCACGGCGTTCACTACGAGAATCGTCCTTACGCGAGCTGCTTGATCTAGCACCCTGCGAAGATGCATCGCTAGTCTGGACACCCAGGATTGCAGCTGCACGAGCCGGGTTAATAGTAGGTTCAGTGACGGACGATGATGTGCCAGAAGGAGTTTCATCTCTGGTTCTGTGGCTGGTACGCTCACGGCCAGACCGGCTATCACGTTCATCACGGCGAGAAGAGGACTGGTCCTTGTCGCGTACATTAGAATCCACTGCTCTTCTCTCGGGAAGCTGCGGTAAATCACGAACAGAAGGACGCTCAAGACGCCCATGCTCAAGGTTTGCACGGTTATCTCTATCCCGGTTGCGGTCATCTCGACCAGAATCACGAGATCTAGGGTCCCGTCCAGTATCCCGCGCGGCCAGGCGACTGCCCGAAGGCGGCGGCGGTCTAGATGGCAGGCCAGGTACCGGGGCACCAGGAGTCGATAACCGATCCGGCAGACTAGGGCGATTGCGGGATGGCGCACTTGGAATCTCAATCTTCTTGGACGACTGCAACATGGGTTTAGCCGGTAATCTTCTATCGGGATGATCATGAACTTCGCCGTCTTCAGCTTCCGCGTTAGATAGCCTGCTGGGTAGGGTAGAAGTAGCGGGCTTGAACTCTGACGCAGTAGGGCGAAGTGAACCGGCTTGGCTTAGAGGTTGCGTTGAAGTATCGGGAGTCTAGTAAGAGTCAGTAATGTAATACAAAAATGATGGAGTGTTGGTTACTTACATCTTTGGCACGGAAACTTTGAACCATGATCCATCTGGAAGTGCGGCGTTGGAGTTCAGAAAGTGCAGTTTGCGCAGCAACAGAAAGATCAACACGCTGCCCGGAACCAGTCGTAGACTCTCTCTCGGCAATCGACTTGAGTAGGATACCAAACTGGCGGCCCATAAAATCAACCGTCGGGAAATAATCCAAAACGCACTTGAGGACTGTGATGGCATTCCGAATATGGAGCCATTCCATACCAGACATGGCAGCCCTGAGTGCAGTATTGATGCTCTTGTGCCACCCCCAAAGTGTTTCTTTAAAGGCAACATGTTCCGGCCATTCGGTGGCCTTACCGTCCTCATCAAAGGTCGTAGCAAATCCGCTTCGTGTATTCTCGGAGGATCCTTTGGCAAGACCAAGAGCCTCTGTTTCGAAGAGATCCTTAGAGCGATGCCACTTCGACAAGTCGGCGAGAATGAGCTTTAAGAAACGACCAAGGTTCTCGGCTTCGCGAACAGTGCAGATGAAGAACATAGACCTGAGTCTGTTGGCGTTGAAAAGGCGATCGTATAACGCCTGCAGTCTGAACCCAGAAACATTGTTGTCGTGGAGGTACCGAATCATAGCATATGTAAACTCGGCATCAGAAGGTGACAGGATGGCACGCGGTAGGAAACAATTTTGGATCAAAGAATCCGCGATACCATTGGCCGAAACACCACCATCCAAAAACCAATGCGGAGTCCGTTCGCCAAGGAAATTCTTCATCTTCGCGAAAGCCGAACGATGTTGCTTCTTCTCTTGGCTCAACTTTTCGGCTAGCTCGGTCAGCGCCTTCATCTTCTCTGTACGCCGCACCAAGCCACTGTGGGTAGGGTCACTACGATCCCGGTGGACGTCGTTCAAAGCACTCTTGGTGCGTATATACTCTTTCTCGTAGCGAGCGTCGGGGACCGAAATATCACCGAGCTGAAGGGCCCAGAAGGTGGTGAAGAATTCGGCGGAAACCTTCTCCCAAAACTCATTGCTCTGAGTGGTTGAAATGTCATCAATGAGAGGTTTTAAAGTCTCGTACACTACATTGACCTGTTGAGATTCCTATATATTAATGTTAGCAGGGAGTGGAGTTGATCACTCTAGAGAGACTCACCTTGGGAACGTCAATCATCTCCACATCACCGTCAGCTTGCACTGCAGGTTCAGAAGAACACAAATCAAATGAAATACTGGGGCGAGTCAACATGAAAACTAACCCAGGATCTAAATTCAAATCACCCATCAAAGTCTTGACACCAGGCAACATTGAGGTGTACTGTTCAAGGGTCAAGTTATGGGTGAGGAAATCAAGATACTGTATCAGGATCTGATGAGAGTCGTCGACCATGGATGACAAGAACTTGACATGAAGTTCGTCATCTTGAAGCTGGAAAATAGCATTCTGGCGGTATCGAACGATTCCGACGAGTAGTTTGTCTACAAGCTTGGATTCCAAGAGTGACTGGACAAGGCGTTCAGAACTGCGAACTGAATCAAACCGCTTATCAAGCACATTGAGAAGAGTTTGGCGACGAAGAGTAGGATATCCAGTCATTCCCATGATCTGGTCATCGGTAAAATCAAGGGTGGGGACAATACCACCCATAGTAGTAATGAGCTCCTTCAGGATAATCAAATCCGTACTGTTGCCTTTGGCAAGCTGATGGTTGACGTAGCGCAGGACGGGCGTGGGACTCATGTTGGTGCAGCGACGGAAGACCTTTCCACTGAAACGAGAAAGGGCCTGTAGCCACTTGCTGGTGAGAAGAACAGAGCTTTCTTGATGACGACTGCGCGAGCCACCGCCAAGGGAAGATAGAAGTGACCAAACCAAAACATCGTACGCAAGATCAGTGAAATATTTGGCACACTCGACAAAGGCCTCGATGAGATTAGCGTAAGCTTCGATCTGATCAAGAGCAACCTTGAAGACAATTCCGGGAGAAGAATAACTGGCCTTGGCGAGAGTCTTGGCCATTTGGTTCAGATTATCAAGGGACAACCGCTTCATGGTACGCAGCGTATCAAGACGAGTCTGTGCAAAGGCCTTTCGGATAGCAGGAAGTCTAGAGCTGGGACCTTCATACCAGTTGGCATACACACGGTAACGAGTCTGGATAGGATATAACTTGAGCATATCCCATACCAAATTAGTGACACTGGGGTTGGCAGCAGTCATACTGAGCGCAGGAACCAGCAGACGAGTAAGCAAATCAAGCCAACGATCGTAGTTGGCTTTAGACTTATCGGTACGCAAACTCCAAATACCAATGCGCGTTAACTTAGTCATAAGGACACCATCTTTGCCAATGTTGACACCGGAAAGGTTCAAAAGAGTCTCACAAAGAGTGAAGATATCGTCAACACTACGGCAAACAGGGACATTGTCAGCCCAGTCTGACCAGTAAAACTTGTACTGGCTGTTATCTTTGGTATCGCATGTGTCGGGGAATGGCCAGCGCAATGGACGGCGCGGGATGTATTTCTCCATGCGAATGAGGCCCCTAGGCGCACCAATTTGATCATCGGGAATTACATCACGGGCCGGGCACTCCGTATCATCTTGTGAGGAAATAGGCTTAGAGGACTCATAAATCTCGTTGATGCTGTGATCAAGAATTCGATGAATCCGATGGATGACATCTGGCTCGACTTCAAGAATCCAAGGATACCGACCAATCATGAATAGAGCCTCAGGAATAGCACCAACAGTAAGGAGAGATGTGAGAAGACCAATCTTCTGTTCAAATGGTGCTGAGGACTTGGGCTTTTCTTCGGCTGGTTTAGGTTCCTCAGAGGCCTTCTGTGGATCACGTAGTCGATTGGAGCTGACTACCGGTGGGCCATCATCTGGAAGAACTCCGGCCATTGCCAGTGCATTCATACCGCCACCACGGCTAGCTTCTTCTTTATCCCGCATCTCTTTGATTTTTTCTGTGCGCAATTCTTCCATGCCTGCCTCATCAGGCCAAAGATGGGCCATGAGATCCGCCAATGAAATGAATCCGATTTTGATAAGGAGAGCAGTTAAGTAAAGGAGGTTTGCAGGGAAAACGTCCTCTTCGCTCTGTGCTTCCCCTGTGTAAAATCTGAGTTTGAAACCAAGTAACTGGGCCGCAGTCCTGTTTCCAGTGGCTGGAAGCGTCTTGGTGATGTTGATCCATTCTTGTCTGGCTGCAACATTTACAGCTGTGTCAACATCACCGAAGATGGCGCCTTGAACATCTGCATCGACGACCTGGCGGTTTCCAAGTTCAAAATACGCACGCGATGAGATTTCGCGGGCTCTCTCCCAGAATTTAACGTCGCGTTCGCGTTTCCGTTCCTCGAGCGTTGGATCATCCAGGTCACTGGTAGACCAGTGATCACAACCAGGTAATGCCCATTCTGGCAAACCCCCACGGAATGTGCCATCGGAAGGTTCTAAACGAGGCCACCAGGAACTGACGCGGAGTAGTTTTACGTAAAACTCGTGGTGCTTAATCAACACAGAAGCAAAGGTATCAATGATGATATCCAGAACACGGCCGACGTCTAAATCGAACGTGCCAATCAAAGCCTTTATCCGCTCGAAAGTGTCATTTACCAGAGTGCTAGTAGGCTGGCCAATGTTACCGGTAGCGAACAACTCGGTCATCAGCTTCGAGTAACCCTCAGACTCTTCGCGCAAAAGATTGTAGTTGGTTTGGCGATAGAGTTGGTTGGTTGCGTGACGGATGTTTAACTTGGGGAAGGTTTCGCGAATTAAACCTAATTTGATGAGTAGGGCTGTGTCGCAAACTTCACGAAGAAGTTGAGGTCTAACTCCAGTGGCCTTGAGGAAATGTAAAAGCTGAGGACGGAAATGGTCCATGTTGTATTCGAACATCAAGGTCAGGCTGTCAGCGAAATGTGTGTGTGGTTCAAAGCCAAAGCGGTTTTCGGGATCAGTGGTTGGCGCGGGGCCAATGATCTTCTTGACGGCCTGGCCGGCATCGACAGGCTGTAACCGACCAGACAATACAGAGTACACAATATCCTTTGTCCAAAAAGTAAGTTGGTGATAGTCGCCAGCACGAACAGACTCAGCAATGGGACCAACAATGGCATCGTGACCAGAAACAGACCACCGTCTAAGGACTGCATCAGTGAGATGAGTGTATGTGTAAACAATGCTACTGTCGGGCTGTACAAAAGGAACAGGCTCGGCCTTGGGAACGACAGCGGGGCTTGTTGGGGCAGTCATTGTGAATGACGCATTGGAGACAGCGGGATTGTTTCCTCCGAAATTCAGTCCAAGACCGGTAGCGGACTGGGGAGTCAGTTGTGAAGAGGCGCTTGCGGGCCTAGAACTAACAGTCGTCGACGGCGCAGGTGAAGGGCCGCTTTGCGCATCACTGTTTTGAGAGTTGTGGAAGCTGTTGGAGGGATTTCCGCGGCTATTAGACTCGCGGCGGTCCGGACGTGACTTGCGATGGCGATTGTCACGCGAGAAGTTGTGCTGGTCATTTGGCTTGTGAGGCGAAGGGCGGCTGGAATCGACGCCGTCCCGTTTACGCTTATGGTTGTTAGGAGGTGGCATTTTAGATTAATCTCCCAAGCCGGCAGGAGATGTCGTGATGTATGCGCGGGGGGGTTGGACAAAGGGGATTTGTTGGAATCTTTCGAGTTCGTCGAATGGTGATCTTTTCCCGGTGGCAACTAATCCGGTGCCAAGAGGATGGGTATGTGATGTCGAAATGGTCAAGCAGAATCAACGCCAACTTTCGGGTCGCTATTTAAATGGGGTAGAGGTGTCAGTCGGGGCTGTACATGGTGATCTAGAATAGACAAGGGAAAATCGCATAATATGAGTGTGGCGTACATTGTATCGAGTGAAGCAGAAAGAGAACTGTTTGCGATTCCAAATAGGATCAAGCTATCGGAAGCTTGAATGGCGGTCAGCCTTTTGAGTTCCAGGCGGGGATGGGAACTGAGGGGTGGTGGTTCTCAAGGGAAGAAAATAAAAAGAAACCGGCGTGTATATGCGAAAAGATCCAACAACAAACAAACAGTCGACGAATAAAAAGAAACAAGGTAAACCGCAAAGAGAAATTAAATAATGCAAATATGGGTACGAAGAAAAGTGAGAAATACCTAACTAGAAAAGAATGGATGAAGAAGCGCCACAGTATTGGTTAATAATCCCGTGAACGGTTCGTCGCGTTGCAGTTCAGATTTGACGATGTATGTACAAGAGGAAAAGGAAAAAAGTGATGATGCATGAAATTACATGGGCCCAAATGCCTAGATGGGATTTTGGTAAGGAACCCAAACTCGCGACGCGAGGCTATTGGGTGACTAAGCGAGGCTACTTTGATCAATGTCGCACAAAACACACAGACTGTGGCAGCAGGATTTATTACATCCTAGACGCATGAGGTGCATGAGAGGCTTTGAATAAGGAATATAAAATATGCCTTTTGATGTGACGTGTTTAGGCTGTCAGTTTATATATAGGCATCAACGTAGTTAAGACGAATGATATCCAAAGTTCAGACTACATATGAGTCAAAGACCAAGATCAAACAATGGAATGACCATTATCTCTAACCCTTACATTGGATTACAAGATAACATGCTTATAATGTTGATTTCAACAAACGAACCAATTGTTATATCAATACATTCTTGCGAGAGATATGCGTTGTCTTTTGGGCAACATGTGATGTTTAAAGCACGACTAAAAACAACGCACGTTGCATGGAAACAATGGCCCCGTACTGTTTAGACTATTCCATGAATGTAGCTAAACTCGGTGATGCCATCTCAACGCCCTGTCATTTGCCAGTTAAGAGTCATTAGTGGGCCCTCGCCTGTGCTGTATCAGAGTCAAGTAGCTACCAGTCCCTGACAAGTAGTGAAAGCTAAAAGGTCAATGATAACCCGCTACGTTGAATTCCTCAATCCTCAAGACTTATCCCTTTTCCTATATTTTCATATTTTCAACAATCTGCGGTTTAAAGTGCCATTTTTTGCCAGCCCTACATCGCCAATTTGACAGAAGCTGCAATCACATACCGCCCTGTTCGCTTGTCACACTTCAAATTCTGTAATCGTGATGTCGGCTACTACTCCAGTTGCGCCCGTAGCGGCCACAACGCACAAATATGGTCAGTACATCAATTCTTCTCTGCACGCGACAAACCACAGCCGTAGCCTCATTTGACACAATTTATTTGTTCAATTCATTACCCCGCCACTCACCCCACACTTTGACTACCCCGCATTATACAAAAGACCGGTGACTGAATACTTCCAAGAAAGAACACACTCACAGCCCGAGAACCCGTTCGCCACATTGATTCCCGACCAAGAAATCGCCATTATCCCTGAATTTACCCTCGAATCTGGCGTGACTCTTTACAATGCGCCCGTCGCCTACACCACCCGCGGAACTCTAAACGAGAACGGCGACAATGCCATGGTCATTTGTCATGCTCTAACCGGCAGCGCCGATGTCTCTGACTGGTGGGGACCTCTTCTGGGTGGCCCCGGGCGTGCCTTCGATACTTCGCGCTTTTTTATTGTCTGCATGAATGCCCTCGGAAGTCCATATGGAACTGCTAGTCCTGTTACCAGCAAGGACAATGATCCTAGCAAGGGCCACTATGGTCCTGAGTTCCCCTTGACCACCATTCGCGATGACGTCAGGTGTGTATAATACTATATTACCATTGTGCGACACAATTCACTAACTTATATTATAGACTCCACAAGATGCTTCTTGATGATCTCGGTGTTCGCCAGATTGCTGCCGTAATTGGTGGCTCCCTTGGTGGCATGTTCGTCCTCGAATGGGCCTACCTCGGACGTGAGTACATCCGCTGTATTGTCCCTATCGCCACCTCCAGTCGCCACTCTGCTTGGGGTATCAGCTGGGGTGAAGCCCAGCGCCAAAGCATCTTCGGCGACCCCAAGTATGATGATGGATACTACAGTTTCTCGGACCCCCCCAGCACTGGTCTTGGTGCCGCCCGCATGTCCGCCCTCTTGACCTACCGTAGCCGCGACTCCTTCGAATCCCGTTTCGGTAGAAACATCCCCGACGCCTCTAAGCGTCAAACCATCGGCCAAGGTTCCACCCGCCCACACACACCCGGCGAAGCCCATTTCCAAATTCACAATGACGGCCACAAAGTCAAGACCTCACCATCGTCCCGCGAGCACTCAGCTGGCCCAGGTTCACCAAACCCGAACCCCGCCTCCTCCAAGTTCCCCGCAACCCCCGCCGCCAGCATCGCCGCCGCCACCGCCGAAATCAACGCTCTCGCCAACCAGGCCCCCGATGCCTTCATTCCCAGCGTCGACCCGCAATTCAAGGGCCCCGAACGTGCCAGTGACGCCGCAGCTCGCAGTTTGACCGGCGGTGACACCCCTCTCCCTGCTACTTCAACTTACTTCTCAGCTCAGTCCTACTTGAGATACCAGGGCCAAAAGTTTGTTAAGCGCTTCGATACCAACTGCTACATCGCCATGACCCGCAAGCTCGACACCCACGATGTCTCCCGTGGACGTGCTTCGTCCATCGCGGAAGCCCTCGCCCAAATTGAACAGCCTACATTGGTTCTTGGTATTGAGAGCGATGGTCTATTCACCTTTGCTGAGCAACAGGAGATTGCCGCGCATGTTCCCCAGGCACGCTTAGAGCGCATTAACAGTCCTGAGGGTCATGATGCATTCTTGTTGCAGTTTGAGCAGGTGAACAACTATGTTCTGGGCTTCCTCAAGGAAGTATTGCCCGATATTATGGACAAGGAGGGAACTGTCGCAGAGGAGGGTGGTGTGGGTAAGCTGACCAAGTCGAGTGTCTTTGGAGAGGCTGAAGTTGAGGATATCACGGCATGGTAAATCACGTGTTATATTTAGCATAACTTTGTCCATAAAAAATAGAAAACAAGAAATATGATACTAAAATTTATATTTGTTCAAAACAAAAGAAACTTGTACTGTATATCTACAAAATTCCACTGGAAATCAACGACCAGCGTCCACTTCGTCTTTAAGATAAAACCCAACGCAATAACAAATAACCCCCCAATGGATATAAAACTGGGAACATAGAAATGACGTGTACCATGCTGGCAAATTATAAGACAAATAAATAGGGAGAATCATGAAATGTAGGCCAAACTCCATAGTACTGAGATTTGCAGGAACCAGTTTCGAAACAAGAATATCACTTGTCGATAGGCACTCACGTAGTTTGAGACTCAGTGTCCACCTTTAAAGCCGCGCGGGCTTTGGCTTCTTGCGCCTTGGTCTCGGTCTTCTTCTGCATGATTTCCTTGAGGACATCAAGTTTCCGCTGTGTCACTTGGATAGCCTCGTGGATTTCAGACTCGTCCATTTTCTCACTCCGAAGTTTCTCTTCGATCGAGTTAGTGTCGGCGGACTTGCGTAGGCCGCGTGGTGATCTCTGAGACGCACCGAGAGACTCGGCAGCCATGCGACTCATACTCACACGCTCCTCGAGCCAGTCCCACAGTTGACTTTCTTCGCGCCTCCACATCTCTTCGTATGCGGCAATGCGGTCGGGATAATTGTGGAAACTGAAATGAACAGGGCCATGACCACCATAAGAGTGACTTCCTTGCTGAATGGAAGATCCAGATGGTCTTCTTAGCCACATGAACCCAAGCACGCCCAGGAGTATAATAATTATGACCTGGCCAGAGATTATCGGTGAAATGATATCCACCAAAGGTTCCAGGACCGGCTTAACAATCTCGAATGGACCCCAGTTACTGGTTTGGGCAGGCTTGTTGATAATAGCGGCACTTGGCTCAGGCCCAGCTGATGTAGTCTTGCGAGACTTCTTTCTCGTTTTTGTGACAGCTACACTACCAGTACCAGCTCTTGGTCTGCTAGACACTGCAGCTCGGATAGCGGCAAACAGATCAGCTGTATACTGAACCTGTCCGTCGTTGGCACCTTTCTCAATAGGCCCTAAATGAAGTCGTTAGTTTCGATCATGAAGACATGGAGATTAAACAAACATACCCTTGATCCAACTCTTGCCAGACCATTCGATTGTACACGTAACTTGTATACGGGTCTGGTTACCCTCCGCCCAAGTAAGACACAAGTGCGTCTTGACAACAAAGAGATTTCCACTAGGGACATCGGGAGTCTGTGTCGAGGATGTAAGATGGACGGCCTTGTTGAAATCAACGCTGTCCAAAACCTCAGTGATAAGGCACTTGGTTTGCTTTGGTCCAATCGAGGCGTTTAAGGGTTTGATGTAGGAGCAAGACCGAGTCCTGTTATCTGAACTTAGTCCTTTTTTGTCATCGGTCGTGTACTCCAGACATTTTTGGCCCTCTACAATAAACTTTTGGAGAAAGTTGACAGAAGCTGCACCAAAAATGAGGTCAAAAACCTTGCCCATCGGCGCAGGCAAAATCTCATCACCAACAACACGATCGTAGTGTGCAGTAGATTCACCACAATCTGTCGGTGGATGAGTGGCGGGACCGGAGTGGTCTGGAGCTCCAGTGGCTGCTGGTGCTGCATCCTTGACTGGTGAACCATTCGGAACACTGGTAGATGCCTTGCGTGGCGCTGTCTTGTCCCCTTCGGCTTCGAGCGTCGTTGGTGCTGGTACGACAGACACAGCCGGAGCAGCGACGTCATTCTCTTCGTCATCTTCATCGTAAATGTCATCTTCATCTTCGCTGTCCTCTTCAGAATCAGAACTGTGGTCTTCGATCTGGACAGCTGTGGTAGCCTCATCAACCGTCTTTTCAGTCTTATCTGCGCTTATCTTCAGACTCGGATGACTGAGCTTCCAAATGTTAATGATTAGGTCATAGGTAGCATCTCGACTAGTAAAGCTAGCAAAAACATGCTTGTTCTGGAGGGTTGAAATCATGAGACCATTCTTGAAAATGAGAGCTGTATTGCGCTTTTCAACCGTGATAATTTCGTCAAACCGGATCACGAGTGTGGTCACCCACCCCAGGATATTGGCCATGAAGCAGAGATGACCCTCCGAGATATAGAGTCGACCTTGTGCCAGGATTTCACGTTGTACGGCACAGCTGTAATCCTCAATGAGGTAATCATCCTCGGGTACACTCTTGAACAGAGAGTGAAAGTCCTTGTTCCGTTTTTTGCTCGCAATGGCGAACCCAGTAAGCTTTTGGGTGCTAGAGTTCAAGCCATTGTTTAAAGGAACAGAAGATTGGTTGACGGCGGCAATGGCAGCGCCCACTGTTCCACCGGTAGCAGCAGAGCCTCCTCTTCTGCGAGTGAAGTTACTTCTAATACTTCCGCTACGGTGAATCCCAACGCTGCCAGGAGCATCGCCATAGACGCTATGGCTTGGTGACACTGTCTCGACGTTCGAATTCTCGTGATGGTCATTTCCGTGTGCGGCGTTCGGTCGCAAACTATCCTCCGCTTTCAGGGCGCCATTACCAACACTCGGAGACGAACTCGGCTTTGGTTCAGCCAGTCCTAATTGACTCAGACTCAGGTCGCCACTACCAAGAGTTTTGACGGCTGGTTCTTTGCGATCCATGGTTGTAGGTCTCAGGACAGAAGATGACGGTTGTTCTACACTAACAGACTTATCCGTGGCTGGGTTTACACCGGGATCGGTAACTGCTGATGTGGATCTGGATTTGTTCTTGGTGTTCGTGGCGTTTGTGTTAGTGATGGTTGTCCCTATGGTCGTTGCAGCACTCTGAGCCGCTGAGATCATAGACGAGAAAAACCCTGTAGTACCAGTAGTAGTTGCTGCACGATGTCGTAACTCAAGTGGTTGCTCGTTATCAACTTCTGAAGTGGTGGAATTCTCAAATGAAGTGTTCTCCGGTGTGGGCGTCACGGGCGGCAGAGTAATATTTGACAGCTTACTAGGACCTGCACTGCCAGACCGAAGACGATTTATGACTGGAACACTTCCACTTGTTTGAGGTCTAGAACTGGTTGGTGACCTTGTGATGGCTGCGTCTGAGGGTACAGGCGGAATAGTAGATCCAGGCGCGGCGAAGATAGTTTTGATTGGAGATGTTGAAGGTCGGTCAAACTGTGGGTTCGTTGGGGTTGGTGGTGTGTTGACAATGGCTGGTGCGGGTGGACTATCTTTACTCGGTGGCGTTCGTGGTGGTGTACCAGTATTAATCCGCGATGGCACCGGACGCTTTTGTGACGAGTCAGAGACGTCAGATAGATTCTCAAGACTCAAGTTGCTTATGTTCGAGGTAGAAAGAAGAGTGTCGGAGCCGGAGTGTTCGTCAATGGTGGGAGTCGCCTTCTCTATACCGGAGCTAGCCAAACTAGAGTTGCTGCGTTTTCCACGGAAAATTCCTCGGAACTTTCCGCCAGGAGAGGAAGCTCTATTGTTCTTTTCCGGTGTAAGAAGGGCCGGTGTTGTTTCTGCTGGTGGTAGAGGCGCTCCAGTAGCAGTTCGGTCGACACGCGGGAATGTCGAAGATTTATATGTGAAGGATGGTACTGGGGGTTGATGTAGCTGATTGACGTCACTTGCGCTTTGCTGGGATACAGGACGAGACCGGGAAGTCGGTCGTATCGAGCTCGCAGGTGATTGGCCGCCAGAACGGTCCGATGGCGCGGCAACAGTATAGAACCCCGGGTTGTTGGATGATCCGGCAGTAGATCTATTTAGTATTTGTTAGGAAACACAGATCTACAAGAGCACAAAATTGTAGCAATTGGAAGGTGTTGCGAGTGGGTTTCTTTGTCGAGGCGATGTTTACGAAGCGCAATGAGCTTCCTGGTGTGTAAAGTATCCGAGGAGAGCAGACTATTGAGAGGAGAGCTGAGAAAGCAGGGCAAGTGGCGACGTCCTTGGCAGCAGTTATATGTCCAGCTGTCAAGGTATAGATGATACTCTCTATAAGCTCTTGGTATTTCACCAACGCAGAGAATGAAGTGAGAACGCAAAAAAGAGTTGTGCAAAAAGATGGCCAAACTAGCGGTAAGCTAGGAATTCAAAAGATCTAGATATCGGCATCTATCGTAGAATCTAACCAGCACAGACAAATGCTCGTCAAGGCAACAGCAAAATTGAGGGCCGCCATCGTCTAGAAACCCGAACTTGACGAACAAGGCACGGTACCTTGAATGATGCTCAAGCTCCCGCTTTGCCCTTGTTCATGGGTGGATTGAGGATGGTACAGGGATTGTGATTGGCCCAGTAAGTCTAACAAGCTGCACCTAGGCTTCACATTCAAGGTGGCAGATAGTACCAAAGCTCGCATAAAATCCGAACCAAAAGACAGGCACGGCCAGAGCCGGCGGCAGATCGCTACAGCTAACGGTAGTCAAGGAGTTTAGCAATCCCCTTATGTGTGTACATACACACATGGCTAAAGCGCCTAGTCTTTGCAATATCGGTTCACTCAAGTCGTGACACTAGTCGACATGATAACCAACTATCTGAAGTTTGCGACTCTACCTCGCGGTATATAGTTTGGATCGTATTGGGCAACTGTTGCCGCAGACGAGGGGTAATTTGATAACCTGTGGTGGCAAGGCGGGAAAAGAAATATTGACTTACAGATCAAAGCCTTCAGCTTCAATTTTTGGCGTCTGCAATGCCGGAGACAATGCTGCACTCAACCGCTTGTCGGGATCGGCCGCATGGTAGCTGCGCCGTTCACGAACTTTGATTGGAAAGCGGCCGTTTCGGGCGTCTTCCTTAGTAAGTGGAGCAGCCGGCGATATACTTTGGCGCTTTGAATTGGTCGTGGTGAAAGACGGAACCGGTGGTGCTGATTCCGCAGATTCCGGAGTCGGACGAGAAACACTCATGACGTCTTCTCAGGGATAATACACAGGAACTGGAATTGGCGATGGGATGCAAGTCTGTTGTATGAATCAGAATGATTAGACCAGAGAAGTTGACCGCAAAGAGCTGATGTCTTGAATAGATGGTATGTGTGTAGTGACACAAACTACTATGGCGGCCAATTCAACTTGATAATAGTTGGTGCAGAAAGAACTAGCAAACTTTAAGATCGGGGCCAACTATAATTTGGTGTATAGGACACAAACAGGCACAAGTGAAATCGCGTGGATCTACACCATTCGTCGATGAGTCGTGGTGACAATGATCCGGGATATCGACCGGAAGTTTTGATATTCTCGAATGTGCACTTCGACCACGGAGTCTAGAAGGAAGCAATGTGGCGTACCGTCTATATAGCCTTGCTAACGTTGTAAAGGCGCAATATCTGAGATGGTCAAATCTCTAAAATTGGGGCAAGGGACCTCCACACTGTACCGCATGCAATGTCTCTGATGTTGAATAGCTCTGTAAAGGTTCCGGTCCGTAACCAGCCGGTAAAATGAAAGTTGAATGTATGAATCGCGAAACAATAAGAAGCTCGGCGAAAACAAGTTTTAAATCTTCTTGTTCGCTCAGATGAAATATAAACGGCGCCGCGGCAGCTATAATATCAACGCAGAGGCCAATGCAAGGCAGCTGTATTCGACATTCAAGCTAGAAAGAAGCGGGGGGTACGATATGCCCTGGCCAGGAGATCAAGCCCCTTGCTTGAAACGATTCCCGCAAGATGATTCTCAGATGGGAAAAAGTGTCCACTTTGGTGGAAAGTAACGGAGACGGCAATATTATCGATTTCGTAGGAAAGAGTTGGGTAATATGACGGCCGGCCCGGATTTTCGGTCTGAATGTCAAAAGACCGGGAAAGAAGGTAGACGCAATACAAGGCGAGTAACGGTTCTGTCAGGCCAGCCCGCAGCAGTTTCTCCCGTAATATCGCGCAAAATTGGGTTTTGGTAGTGGTTAGTCGTTATGACAAGGGAAAATCATACGCATGTGTAGGGGCCTAGGTTCAATGAGGCAATGCAGGTCTTGTTAAAGGGGAATGTGTAGATGTTCAAGACCAGAATACCGAATTCCCCTCGTGATTGATGATGAATAATATTTATAGGGCACAGCCTGGTAGTCGAGTAAAGCACTACATCTTGTTTTCGCAACCTACAAACACAAAGGAAACCGACCAAAGGCATTCACAAAAGCGGAAGGGTCGGCGAATCACTCCTCCCGTCCCGTAATTCCCAACGCAAATGCGGTGTGGGCTATGGTGTGGCTGGCAGAGCCAAACCTGGTTGACGTATGCGTGGCCACTTTTAATGTCACTCTAGTACTGTAACGACGTCTCGTAAAGCTCTAAACACCTCACTGGGCGGTTGTGAGTGTATCGTATAAATCGCAAAAGTAATATGATCGTATTACCGATATAACAGTACTTGAGACGAACATGGAGCTCCGATACTATAGGGTTAGATAAGACGACGACACCGTGGAAACACGGACCCTAGTCGTTAACCCAGAACGTCATACTGAATCTCCAAAGGCAATCATGGGAACATTTGACTGGATGATTATCTTGCTCGTGATTCTAAACTGCACAAGTTCCACGTCACGAATGAGAGACCAAACGCTTCATCTTCCTAGATTTTACCCGCCGCCCTATCCTCTCACTACCTAACCTACGACGATCAAATGGACGGATCACCTTTCGCAAAGGCATGTTGATGAGCTCGCAAAATGTCCCACGACTTCTGAATAGGCGCTATGCGATTAGATGTCATAATTGGTAGACTAACAAGTACTTGTTCATCTAGGCGCAAGAACACGCCCGTGCTGCCGCTCGCGCGACCCAAGCTGCCGATACAACAGTCGCCATAAATGAGCATACGCTCGCCGCCGGAGAGTTTGCTATTGCCGCCGCAACTACATCAAGTGCCGAAGCCCTGCGGACTCTTAAACTTCTAGAAGACCACCACAAACGTTTAGCCGATCTCCTCAAAATCCCCGGGCCATCCCGAACACGACAAACGCCATCACAAACTACCAATAATCCCGACGACGTAGACGATGTTAAAGTAGATGGAGATAAATTGCCTGGAGATGGACAAGGCGCGACAGTGGTGCAGCCGATGAGTATGGGTCTTCGAATTGCCGGTCAAATTCCATCATTATCACAGCCACGTTTCCCCGCTCGCAACAGCGGATCCTCTATCACAAACAACTTGAATTCGATGCGCGGAATTCGTAACAACGCCTATGGTGGATCTATTGCAACCCCTAGTGTGTCGCGAGACTCCGCGACTGGGAATATGGAAAGCAAGAACCGACGCGACACCGGACGCTCACGCATGCAATCGGTTCTTGACTCTGAAAAGTCTATGGTCTTAGACCAGAGTATGCTGGGAAGTCCACCGACATCTCCACCCCCAGATGAAGGTTATTCGCGCTTCTATTCGGCATTTGGAAACATAATCAATCGGATATCTTCGCCCCTTGCCTTCGCGGGGCTTCCTCTAGCCACTGACGAGTCATCAACGCATGAGGAACAAAAGTCATATAGTAGTGTTCCTACTCCAGTTGTTCGGAACCGTGGTGGAGCTTCGGTGGCAAAACCCAACAACATTCCTGCAAGATCTTCTCGTCTCTCGGAAGTGACAACCGCGAACCAACAAGGTTCCGATCCAGATCTGGGGAAGATATATTGCAAAGCCACTGTGAGAGCGATGCAAGGTTTGCCAGTTAACGAGTCATTTTATGTTGTTCCTCCATCTGGCCATACCATGTCATATGCCAGTATTTTGCGTCACTCGGACAAAGACAAATTAAAAACTGTAGCCCCAGGTAATGGTACAACCGGAACAGACGACGATAATGACGACTTTGTTGATGCTATAGAAGGCATGAGAGCAAGTACCATACACCGGCCTACTGCTACCGAACAAGAACTTCGCGTCACTGTTGACGAACTACGCCATCAAAACCAAAAGCTTAAAGAAACTGTACAAACACTGAAAAAACGATTGCACGTCTTTGAAGCTAGCGCCCAGAGCCTTACTGAAAGCCGCATTATGCGCCCAAAATCACCCAGCGAGAATGGAAATAATATGTCCTCAAGTATGGCTTCAGGGCCATATGTGGAGGATAATCTCAGACGGACAGTGATTGATTTGGAGCAGCGGTTAAGTGAACAACAGAAACGAGCAGAAGATGCAGAGAAACATTACGAGGAGGCACAGAAGAGGCTCAAGAAGTACAAGAAACAATGGGACGCTTTAAGAGAGGAGGCCAAATCACGGCGACAGACTCAGGCCGGTGGTGGTGATTCAAGTACTGTGTCAAGCCGGATCGTATAGAGTAGAGCAACCCGTCCACCAAGTCATGATTTATGCATTTTTATCTAAGTATTCCATATAAAGTATAATTTATGTGTATTTTACGTCCACCAAAAGGAAACACTGAAGCTCACGCTTAGACTACGCACGTAGTGCCACCATCCGTATGGGATGTACAGACTATCACCGGGTTCTAAAATGCAATCCCAGTATTCCAAGTTTTTGAAATTCGCATGTTTTCTCTTTTCTACGTCTTCATCCCAGCCCTCTTCAAACCCAACGTCAAGTTCGGCAGTATTGGACATGTCAATACCGTTTTCTGCTTTCCGCGGTTGTAAAGCTGCACTGTATTTCGGGTGGTACAGTCTAACATACTTTCTTCCAACTACTTGTACCAAGATATTATGCGTACTATCAGTGTGCAAGGGGGTAATAGTACCCGCCGGTCCAAACCATGCGTTTAACCTTGGTTCAGCATGACAAGTTGGTCCTTTCTTCTCATCATCTGCTAATGGTGGTTCAGCCCAGCATAAATCTGGGATCCCAATATCAGCTCTCAACGCCGGGATCTGAGCTAACAAGTCGTGTTGTGCGAGATATCCCTTTCTATTGTCCTCGTCTACATGGTCGATATACTGTTCAAGAAACTGGGAAAACGGAATAAGTTGTTGTCCCCAGTCTTCATCTGTATATGACCGGCCAAGTTCCACGGGGACAAGACGACGTCCGGAAAACGTACGGTGGTGTAGATAAGCAGGTTTGTTCCATGGATGATTTGTGAGAGCCGGCCAATGGGGGACAAGATCGGGGAAGACGATGGGGATGAGTTCGGAAGTGGGAGTTTCACTTAGGAAAGCTTGGAAAGACGTTAGTGAGAAGGAGGACATTGTGGGGATGGGATTTGTGACTGGAGGTGTGAAGGGTTCTTCTGTTGAGAATGCCGGTGTATCTTGCCAGCGGTTCTCAGTGTCATCAAAGTTTTTCCTTTGCCGTTTTGCAGAATCTTGGTCTAACGAAGGTGACTCCGAGTCTGAAGATTCCATGGCATCTGCCAATAAGACCAGAATGTTATTCATCCAGCGCTTATCTCGAGATTTAACCGGATTCCCACCTGCCACAATGATCGCCATATCAATGAGCATGACAAGTTCATCAACCCTCTCATCACTCAACTTCTCGGTACCCTCGCTACCCCCGGTGTCTTGCAAAAGTCGAACACAGAACATAAGAATTCTCGTATCGGCGTAAACCCTCCTCCAACCATCCTTAACTTCCGCAAACGGCACCGCATAAAACTCCGTCGTAGCGATGTCCAGAAGATTTTCCAATCTTTTCCATACCAATGTAAACGGCACGGCTGATTCGTTGCCCGGTTCAGACACATCCAACGTCGATCTTCTCGTAAAGAACTGTAATACATTGGCAGCCTGACAGTGTAACAGCTGAATAACGGGATATGTACATCCCGAGAGCTCAGGGGGACATTCTGATCCCCTGAGTAGTTCCGGCTTGTCTAGGACATGTTTTAATTCTTGTGAAATTTGATTTACTGCCTGCCTCAGCTCCAGCAATAGCTTTTGGGCCATTCTGATTGGTCTCTTGTTTGTCGAGGTGGAAAGTAGTGACGATTTGATGGTCTGGTTTTGTTGATCCAAGTCTGGTTTACATCTCAATATAAAACCCTAGTGCTTTTAACCCTCGACACGAGCGCTTCTGGGTTTATACAACAGAAAAGTGTCGGTTTTTTTCGTGTTTATAGTGATACGTCATCGTGGTTTTAATGTAGTACCACTAAGACAGATGATAACTCCTCTTCTCTACATTCTCAATGCCTCACAATGACCACTCGAAAGGTCTTCAATGCCTTCATCCGCACTCACCATATAACCTCCCGCAAAAAGGTCCAACGCCTCCGTCATGCCGCCGAAGTCCACAAAGTAGATTTCGTGATGCTCCGTTCCGGCGGTGCCCCCGGTTTAATGTATGTCGAGAGTTCCACTGAAGAACCAGTTGCCGCCTGGGTATCAATAGTCCATGGGCTTCGGTATAAAGACTACCAGAATCCACGAAAGGTAGCACCGGCGGTAGTCTTGGTATCAGAAACAACCGGACAACTGCCGACAGGATTTCACGAAGTAGAAGCTGTGGCGGACTTCGGCAAACAAATTGAGTTGCGGGGTTTGATGGAGTGGTGGCGGAAGGCGATGGGATATCAGAGCTAGCTGATTGGCAGCTGGCGGAGCTTCATGTCGGTTGGTGGCAGCTGAGTTGGGGCATTTGTTAGTCATGAGATTATTGATGCTCATCGTCTAAAACTGCTATGCATATCACATTCCAAGTGCATATGACACACCATTAAAATGGGTAAATCTTCCAAGACTCCATTCAGCGCACTGTCAATACTGACAAAGTTAGATCCCTCTGACATCACCATCCCCAAGGTCCTCAACGACTGGACCGTCGATGCTGCCCTGTCCACGGGTATCATTGAAAGACCCAAAGACCCCAAAAATGACTCTCCTATCCAGTATTTCCACCTTCTCGAACGTCTCAAAATCGTTAAACGTGAAGGCTGGAAGCGTCATGGGATTCTCCGCGGCGAGTCTATCGCCGACCACATGTACCGAATGGCCATGATGGCCATGTGCCCACCCCCTTCTCTCCTCGACAAGGGCATTGACGTGAACAAGTGCATGAAGATGTGCTTGATTCACGACATAGCCGAGTCTGTTGTAGGCGACCTGACACCCGCGGATATGGTTGATAAGCAAGAAAAGATGAGACGTGAGACAGTCACTGTGGATTACATTTCGACAAGACTACTCAAGGGAGCTACTGGAGAAGAATTAAAGGCCATTTGGCATGAACATGAAGATGGCAAAACACTGGAGTCTCATTTCGTTCAGGACTTGGATAAGTTGGAGATGTTGTTGCAAATGGTTGAGTATGAACGGAGAGCCGCAGGACAAATCAACCTGGAGGATTTCCTCTACGTGATTACGAAAATCCAGCTTCCTGAAATGGTTAAATGGGCAGAGGAGATTGTTGAAGATAGAGCAGCTTTCTGGAAAGACCGTGCTAAGCCCGTCAACGCGGACCCGATTACTCGGGATATGCAGGACAAGTATTATACCAAGAATTAAAAAACGATTTATACATGCGTCAGTCATCATAAATAACCCTTAAAGGGCATCGAATCAGGGATTCGCGCTGTAATCCATGTGCTAAAATGGACCCACTTTCAACTACCGTTCTTAAGACTTCAAGATGTAATAACGAATAGGCTTTACGCCGGGTTTGTATTTGAATTTGAACAATTGTTTCTTTCAAGGCTATACATTTAACATTCTATATAACATCATGTCTTCTCTCTCAAATCTTCTAGTGACACCCGATCTCCTCTACAAAAGAGCAGAACGCCGAGGAATACCCCAAGAAGTGTTCGACGCAGTCTACATTTCAACCCAGCTTCTCACACAAACCGCAGGAATCATGCTCGGCCAAACTCAAACACTGATCACCCAAGCAAGCGTACTTCTAGCCCGGTATTTCATCTTGGGGAACTGGCAGGACCAAGAATATCCGGTATGTACATGTCTCGATATTTCTACAAGTTTGAATCTTGCATATCTGACTCCCGCGGTAGCTTCTTTCTGCTGCTATCATGTACACGCTTATTCGTCAGGAGTTTCCACCGTGTGAAGTTAGGAATATCAGTGTGACTTATGAGACACTGATGTCTCCGTCTTCAACATTCCGGTCTGCCAAAACGTCAAAGTCGTCAATGGATGAAATCCCAAAACAAATTGCCTATAAGCTAGAGCGAACAGATGCCCTCATTATCCAATACGAAAGCGATATTCTTCGCACTTTGGATTTCGACGTTCACGTAGCTACTCCCCATCCCCTTGCTCTTATATACCTCCAGTCTCTTTCCCATTTCGATAGTCCTCCCGAAACTATCGGTGGTATGGCCACAGCATTACTTAATACGGCTCTGTTCTCCCCTCAGCTTCTATATCTTACACATCAACCTAACGAACTTGCTGTTGGGGCTATATATACAGCTTGCTTAATGTTGAAGGTTGAGACACCGCCCGTCAGTTGGTGGGATATTTTTGATGTAGATGGGCAAGTTTTGGAGTTCCTCTCGTTGTCAATGATGAATATGCAGGAGGCTATTGAACAACAGAACTCGAAGATTCCAGAACTGGCGGTGGGTGTCATAACGTTGAATCGTGTCCGGAAGTTTCTGGGTCGAAGGTGATGGGCTACGATGGAAGTGTATGTTGTCTCAGTGCTTCTTTTGCTCAGTCCATGTCAAAATGCGCTGATTATATACTTCTAACGATACTAAAATGTCTGCTAGAATCGACGGTTGATGTTGTCTTTTAGATTCATCTTCTGGTAATAAAGTTATATTTCTGCCTGTCTTGATAGTCTATCTGCGCATTCACATATAACCACCTCCTGTCACAAAGACTCATTCCATGTATTTGACAGCAACACATACTCCTTAAGCTATCATAGGCCTAACTCGCCTTCACATCCCGCACAATGGCTCATCAATTCACCAACCTATCCACCTACGACACCCTTGGCCATGACCAAACATTACCATATAAACCATCCCGTCTATATAGCAATGGTAACCAACACCGAGCAACCAACCCATCATCGCATGTTCCCATCGGGGATACCTCAACACATGCATCCGCTTCTTCTCCGGGCATGGTTCTACCGCCCATTGATTCTGTAATGGTCGGAGTTCGCGGCTACCACGGATTCTCTGATACTTTGAAGTCCCCGCCTAGTCTATCGGACACCTCCATCCATCGCACGTCACGAGATCTCACCATCTCAGCTCTTCTTAATAACGATAGAGAGGCTATCATCTTCACATTGAATGATTATTATGTCCCAGGATATCCCGTCATGTTGACATTTGCAGATTTTCGGCACTTCGAATCGTTAGCCCGCGGTGATCCTTGGTTTCAGCGGTATTGGACTACGGGTATGTCAGAGCTATATGAAGCCCAAGAACAACTTGAAGCCGCCCAGAAATAGATATATCCTACGCCAGTGAATGTTGCGAAACGGGCATGAAGAAAATGGGGTCGACATAGACACATTGGTTGTATAAACATATCATGGTATGCCCATAGTCTTAGTGTGAAATTTAACATATGTAATTTTGAATTAGTGCTAGGGTATGATATAAAAACAAATATGATAGTAAACCAAGGTCTCCAAATAACGGGGTATTTACGGGAAAAGTACAAACATGTCATCAGGTCAAACCAACATCTCCGGTCATTGGGACAACTACAACCCCAGGCAACTTCTGCCACATATCCAACCATCAAAAGATGATCCCCCTGGGTTCGAGGCAAGATATATAGAACACCTTCTGTCTATCCATAAAGGATATGCGCAGTTCAGCGAGTGAGCCAGAACGCCAATAGTGTGACAAATTTAACGGAGTGCTCTGAGACGTTCAATCCCGGATAGTGCCCATTTCGGGGTCCGGATACAGCCATCTCAGGTCTGTCCATTATGGCCAATGGGATATTTTTTGTAGATATCCTAATGACAGCACCTCTGCCTAAACAGTTAGATTGGATCGCCAATCTAGAAATAGTTCGGCAGTAGGTCAACATCAGGAAATGTTCTACTTCGAGACGAACGAGGCTTCGACAAAGAGAACACCCTGCTCGATAATCTCTTCCTCTCCAATTCTAAGCTTGAGGGGTTGCTTAGACTTGTGGTTAGAGAACTGTTTCGATTGTTAGTATCCAAGGTGTAGCAGTGGTTAAATGAAAAATCTTACCTGGTAGATGTATGGCTTGGTACCAGCAGCAGCACCAATGAACTTTTTGACAAAGGTAGGAACCTCAGCCATGACATCGACACGATCCATGAGATCAAACTTGCCGCCAATGCTGGCGTTGATGGCCTTACCGTCCTTGGTCTTAGAAGACCAGTTGAAGGTCATCTCCTCGGGCGCATTCCACTCGGTATCCTGATCCAAGTAGGTCTTGGTGTGTGAGGCAATGGTGATGGGGCCAGCAGCCAGAATCTCGCCATCCTTAACAATAGAGCCAATAGAAACCTTGGAGTTGTCGTAGGAAATGGGGGTGGTGAACTCCATGACGTTGGCAGAGTAGGTAGGGCCCTGGAAAGTAACGAAGTTCCAGCGAGCAGCAGCGTGGTGGGGCTTCATGCCCTGAAGGGCGTAGACATAGAAAGCGTGGCCAGTGAAGTCAATAGCGCCTTCATCGGTGGTGAAGGTACCCTCAGCCTTGCAGCGGGGCCAGTAGGCGTGACGCATGGAGCCCCAGGGCTCGGCGGGGTCGGTGCCGTAGGTCGAAATACCGTTCTTTCCAGCCTGGTAACCGGGGGACAAACGGGTGACAGTCATGTTGACAATGCACTTCTCGTCAACCATGCTCTTGATGGTCCAGACGGTGCCATCCTCGTTAAGCTCCACAGCGCAAGAATCGGCGAAGAAGGAGGACTTGTCCTCGGAAAATTCGACGTTGTCAAGGGCCACAGACGACCAAGTCTGAGGCTTGGCAGGATCAGTTGAGAAGACCTTGGCGCTGAATTGGCAGGTAGTCTTGATACCACTATAAAAATAAGAAGCACATGGTTAGTTAATTGTTTGTAGGCTAGATGCGGAGATGGAAATAAAGCCCTGGTCGGGTTGCATGCATCACAACACTATGACGCAATAGGCTTTTTGAGCAAAGACCGACCGCGGCGGCCTCTACCAAGCTCTCAATAGAGGGTTTGCGAACGCAAACATCCCAGCTTTTTGAATATCTCCTATTTCTCAACATGTGAGGCAAGGGTTGCGATCCGCAGCGGTCCATGATCCTAGTATTCGAGGAAAGTTTTGCATCGCCTGATTTTACAGGTTTGGACAAGACTCACGCAATGTTGTTGTAAATGACTTGGCAGTAACCGATTCTGCCGTTTGCGGCAGTAAAGTAGAAGGTCTGGGTCTCAACACAGGTGCTCTCCATCACCTGCCACTTGGTATCGCCGCGCTTAAGTTCGGTGTAGGGTGTGTCCTTGGCCTGCTCGGCGACGGAGTGGAAGGCGGCAGCGCCGTGGATGGGCTCGGCGGTGCCGGCAACATCAGCGAGCCTGTTTTAGACAAACGATGTGTTAGTTACTGTTCGTGTCAAAACTGAAAGTTTATATTCTGCGCCTGTCAGAGGTGGCATGACGTAGCACCCATGTGTCTAACATTGAATGAGGGGTCATCAGAGGTAGAACCGAGAAGGGACGAGTTTCGGCTCATTTTCTTCGGTGTTTCGCCCGCATGGCCTCATTTCAACAGAAAGCACAGTGACTATGAAGACACGAGAATTTAAGTGTCGTCGTCGACCAGAACTCAATCTATGAAAGCTTCCCGGTCGATGGCGGGGTTATGTACGCACTTTTGCTTGGCCCAGTTGAACATGACGAAGTATCAAAGGTATAAGAAGAAGAAAGAAGGAGAAGAGATATATATGACAAGAGTAACAATGGTTATACTCAAAATTCACAGTCGACCAAATAGATGGAAAAAAATTAAAAGAGAAATGCACGGGAGTTACAAAGGAGAGAGTGGTGGAGGTGGGAAAAAGGAAGCTACCAGGTTATATTAGGTCAAGCCAGAACCAAACGCCAGTGCCTTACCAGGAAGTGCTGCTGGCTGTATTAGAGCCGTTGGTGGAGGATGAAAGTTGACATACGACGGGTTCAGGCATCGCCAAAGTTAAATGGTCATAATGCAAATTAAAGTGTGGATCATTAATACTGGCATATGAGATGATCTAAAGAGGACGTGACCTGGGAATACCGTTTCTCCGTTGTCCTGGGTTTCTTGACATTTACAGCCGCCACACGGTGGATTCTGGTAGACGCGCTCCGTATAACGGATTCCGAGCCACGACCTAGTCTTTCTATAGCAATCGGGTGCTTCGGGCCGGTCGAACAGAGAAAACAGACTGTCACCTATGTATGTGTATCTCCGTGTGTCTGGCCACATCGTCATCATGCTATAGAACTAAGCGGATTATCGGTAGACATTGCCGGGCTCCGACGTGTATTAGACGGTACCCTGAAATTGCCGGGGGGCTAACTGGGGCCCGAGGTCAAAGTTTACAGAAACTCGCTTGAGATGGACACACGTTTGTGTATGTAGGTTATGCATCCGGGCTCCACGTCAACTCCGCTTACCGAACAGAAGGCTATAAAATTTTACAGTTTGTACTTTACACGCGTATAGCCGTTCTGTCTTTTGACGCCAGCTTTGTGTCTTTGTTTTCATTATACATATGTACTATGCCAATCCCATTCCCTGCCATCGTGTCCGCGTTGCTATGACGTCTATTCTGACCGCTTACCAAAACTGGAATTCCCAGAAAGCTCCAAAAGCTCCAGGACAATTCAGGGTGAGGAAGCAGATTGTCTACAATGTCGACGGAATAACTCGGTACTTATGTGTGGGACTCAACTCTTCTTAGATTTTATCTACCAAGCTAGTCAGTATGGCATGATGAGTACATACGTGATCGATCCAGATCCCATTCCAAGGCACTTTCGTCTTTACACTATACTATCCCAGGGTTCAAATCAATAACCGATAGGCATCTAGGCCCAGCCTCCAAATACATGATTCATCCATCCAATGAAGTGCCTCTCAGTTATGACCAATCATATCAAAGAACGTCAACCCCACTTTCAAAAGAACCCTTGAGGTCACAGTCTTGAATACTATATGCTAGGGTTGTATAGCTTCTGGCGCGACTGACTGAATCCGGCGTGGATGGACTACTATTGGGCCATTAAGCTTGTTGCCCGCCCAATTCTTGCCCAAGGGCATAGGAATTCTTGTAGTTACTCGAACCCCCCCAAATGCATGAGAAAATTCCCCCGCGTTTTCGTTTTTTTCCTATTCATCACCATTAATTATCATCACGGCACTGACCAACCCGATTGCAATTTGGATTTTTCCCCTGCCCCCTCAAGTGAATTTCTTATCGCGATAAGACCAATCACTATTGAACCCACCTCTTTGCCAACCCATTTCTCTGGGTTCATCTCCTTGTTCTACGCGAGGGCGCCATCAAGTTTTTATCGATAACAATTCACTATCAACGGTTATCTCACTTACAATCCATCAATCATCACCACTTTCAGCCAATATCAGCGATATTTTGGTGAATACATTGCGATTTTCGCATGTTGTGACATTTTCAAGCTTCCTCTTTGTTTTCTTGCTTCTCATCTTTTCAGCGGTTCATCTTGCTTTGTTTCCTGATTCGTATCGCGTTTTTGGTTGTTATTTCGTGATAACTGCTTCATTCTGATCCTCTGCATCACAGCTCACCTTTTGCTGCATCTTAAGCAACTAATTGAGCTTTTGAAAAAGAAGGCGTCGCCGATCATTTTTCTATTCGCGCGATTTTGTATCCGCTAGTTACAATGGAAGAGTCTGCTGTTGCTGAATTGCCTACTGTCGTGGCTGCTGTCCAGGAACAGCCCACAGAAGCATCTCCCACCGCCCCTCCTCCCGCTATTGCTGCTCCTACAGAAGCTGTTATCACCAAAATTGACAATACCGAGCCGACTCCTACTGAAGCTGCCGTGTCTGCAGCTGTTGCGACAGCTATTGCTGCGACTGAAGCGGTTGAAGTTGCACCTGTTGAGGCTGCGCCTGTTGAGAATGCGCCCGTTGAAGCTACAGTGACGACGGCCGAAGTTGTCATTCCTCATACCACTGTTGCCGAACATTCGGCTGCCCTCCACAGCTTGGCTCTCGCTACTGATGAGCATCAAATTGCCCAGCAAACTTTTGAACAACAACAGCAAAATTTGCAACAGGAACAGGCGCAACAGCAAGCCCAGCAACAGGCCCAGCAGCAGGCCCAGCAACAAGCTCAGCAACAACAACAATTGCAAGATCAGCAGGTTCAAGCTCAGTTCCAACAACATCAACTCAACTTGCAACAACAGCAACAGCTCCAACAACAACGCCTTCAGCAACAAAGGTATGTCCTATGTTGAATTTTCATCGGTTAATGAATCTCATTTAACATGATTGTTAGACATGCCCCTCAAGCAGCAGCCACCCACCCATCATCATCTCAGCAGCCGATGTATCAAAATGCTTCGCAGCCTCCTAATAACTTGGTAAGTTCCGATTTTTTATATAAAGATGGCTTCAACATTTTATTTAGCCTCTTGCGTCGAAAGTGGCATTTCAACTACCTAATTCAGCAACACGCTCTTATCGGTTGGTGGATCATCAGATGCATCAACCTTATCGATGATGTCAGGGTTTTCATCTGAAAACATCTTGATCAAGGGTTATCGTCATTGTTTTATTTGTACCACTTGAAGTACAATTTATTACAAATGACTATCTGATGAACGGAATATGCCATGTACATATAAACTTTGAGCATTTAATACTAACACTTTTTCTAGCCTAGCTGTCAAAACTGTGGTACTCAAACCACTCCTCTCTGGCGTCGCGATGAAATGGGTTCTGTTCTCTGCAATGCTTGCGGTCTCTTTTTGAAACTTCATGGAAGACCACGTCCCATTAGTCTTAAAACGGATGTTATCAAGAGCAGAAATCGTGTCAAGGTTAACAGAAACGATGGTGAGGGTATGAAGCGTAAGGTACGTACTAAACTTCCAATCACTAAAACCGCAGTATCACTAAAAAATGTTAACAGCAACGTATGCAACAGCAACAGCAGCAGCATGTTTATCCTATTGCTTCTGAAATGAATGTTCTTGAACTGAATGCTATGGCTCAGGTTGCGCGTCGTGCAGTTAAGTCGGACGGCCAATCTGGGCAGCGCAATTCCTTGGGTTACACTGGTTTCAGTGGACTTGAAGACGCTCAGTATCAGGCTGCTCTCGGCCAGCTTCCTGCTGGCTCTGGTTCACCTGGACTGAATGGTGATGGACAGCAAAACGCCTATCAAAATGAGATAGCAACTCTCAAGACCCGCGTCAACGAGCTAGAGCTTATCAATGAGCTTTTCCGTGGTCGTCTTGGGCAACTTGAACATGATGAGGCCAATGCTCGTAGAGGACAGGAAATTAGCGGAGCTACGGAATCAGCTCTTCGTCAGCAAATCGATGAATGGGTCAAGAATAACACGGAGCTCCGTACTCAGCTTGAGGAGAGCCATCACCGCGAGAATGCCCTTAAACGTCGTCTGGAAGAGGTTGAGACTGAACTCCATGCTCTCTATGATGCATCTGGGCATCCTGAGCGTAAACGGGCTCGGGTTACTGACCCACTTCTAGAAGACCCCGCTCTCGCGCTTGCTACGCTTCACACACATACACACCATAGTGGTGATTCTGGCATTCAGCACCACATGGATGATGGCACTACTCATGATTTGTCACATGACACTGAGGCTGCTCGGGCTGCTCTATTGGCTTCCATGTCATTGCCTCTTGAGACACTTGCCAACGTCTCGGCTGAACACATTGATCCTGCCATTCAAAGTGTGCAGATTCCTGCTCATTTACAGGAAGAAGTTGAAGCCGGTCTGGCTGCTCATGCTGAGGCCGAAGCTCAAGCTCAGGCGCAAGCGCAAGCTCAAGCACAAGCACAGGCTCAAGCTGAAGCACAGGCTCAAGCTCAAGCTGATGCTGAAGCCCAGGCACACACTCAAAATACTTCAGTGGAAAACCATGATTTGGGAGACGTGATGGACGTTGCGCACGGTGATAGCGACATGCATACTGGTGATGTCGGCGAGCTGCAGCATGTTGAGACCCAGCATGTCGAGACCCAGCAAGCTGAAGGAGCGGAGCCGCAGGTGTCACACGATTTAGATGGACACATTGACATGGATTTGAGTGTTGATAACGTGCCCAGTGGTCAACATCTTGATATGGAAATGTCTGGCGTTGTAGACGGGACGACAGAGGAAGAAGTCGCTGCCGATGGAGGCGAAATGGTCAAGAGTTAGGGTATCTTGCTTCTTTAGATGCATAGGGTTTGACTGAGGAGAAAAATGGTCTTGGTGTTTCTTGTTTTGCTAGCAATATCGTTTCAATGTTATCACGTGCGCATTAAATGGCTTCAAAGTATCTACCACTAGTACAAGTCTACCCACCTTCGGCATTCTCGAAGGGTGCAGGCAGTTCGTGACAAGATGACAACTCGTAATCGGAAAGGTGCAACCCAACCTAATCGAGTTCCGTAAAAGGGCATGTTTAATATGTGTACAATGTTGTATGTGCCGTCTATAAACCCACTAAGTCATGAACCCCACTGTATGTAAATATGTAGCCAACCCGCAGATAAGCCAGCCCAACCTCCTTCTCGCGGAAATCCGTCGATGCAACGCGTGATGTCATGCTGCATGTTTTTGTACCCGATGTTTCCGGATTGAGAAGGTTGGGAAGAACGAAGTGAGCGGGTGGGAGCCGAGACGGATTGTAATTATGGGGTTAGAATGTTACTTTGTATGCATGTTTAGGATAGAGTAGGAGATATATCATGTGTGCATGCATATGTATCCATAGGTGCATGCGAGAAAATGCACCTATATATTTGGTTTTGTGTATTGGGGTTCATGGAGTTGGATGGTATTTATACGGGTAGATAGTTTGGGGAATCTTTTGAGGCTTGTTTTCGGTACGTTGTTGCTGATCATCCGTTGGTTTGTGGGGTGTTTGTGGGAGATCTTGCTCAGCAGTTACATACGTTCCAAACTGGTGGATTTCAACAGGCAATTCACAGTACCGTAAGTCTGACCACTACATGAAGGATCACCCACCTTCTATACAAGTCACGCACCATGAATTTCCAGGCTCGAAATTGTAACCCTTCTCTATCAACACCATAACACAATTCACACTTCAACCTTCCGCATTCTGTCTTGTAAAAAGAATAATGTCACGATCGACGGTCACATAGACACATGCATACATACAGTCGTCTTTGCGCAACGTTGTCCAGGGTAACAAAGATAGCGTGTTGACCAACCAAGATTGCATTCTTCCATGCCAAGTGATATTCTCCGATAGAGGCCATGGAGTTGAGCTGGGAACAGGCGGTCAAGAAAGAACAAGTCAGGGGCTAACTCTGGAGAAGGCACGTGAAGAAGAAGTGTAGAAATGGTGATGTGCGGGTGTTAGTGTGTTTTTTCTTTTCTTTGACCGGCCGAGAAGATCGAGGCTCTTATGTGTGGGATTCTGTTTATTTGGATTTTCGGAGAGAACAAAGGATGGCTGATGGACGTTCATAAGTGGAAAATTTAAAGTTCCATGTTCAACGATAGTAAACCAGATTGTTGATGACGAACAAAGACAAAACATTCTCACCCTACATAAACGTATGTGTTTGTTCGCTTACGTTGTCGTTTGCCGGTTTTGTGTTTCTTGAAGAGATCATGGCGGGTGGGTGGAAACAGGGTGTATAGATTTTTACACCATCTCTTGAGTGCGGCGGTGATCGTTTCGGAAAGAAATACAAATAGATATTAGACTTTTTTTTTATTCAGAATTACACCGCATACATACTTATCACCATATAATGTGATTACTCTGGACATTAATTTAGACTTGAACTCACCAATCACAAATCATATTTAGTGACAGATCATCCCGTAGTATCATGTGCCACAGTCCACCAAACAAATTCAAGCCACGACACGACACGACAACGCCACAGACTACATGTGTATACCGCATACGCAAGTCCAAGACCCCGTCAAGCAGACAACTGCAAAGAAGACCAATTATCCATCCGCAAGCAGATTCTCGAAGCTGCATGGAAGACAAGGTCATTGCATGCGGACGCGGGGGGAGGCAGGGAGGAAAATAGAGGACTGTTGTTTTTGCCTTTGCCGGAAGGGGGTCATATGCAGGTTCCCGACTTTGTTTAATTTCTAAGGGTGAGACAGCGGTGTGAAACTTGGTTGGCAAAGGGTCGATATACACATATAGTTTGAAGGGACGGAATATTGTCAATTAACTTTGGGGATTATACTAATTTATTGATGTGGACTTTACAGGTTCAAGTTGGGGCTGTATCTTGAGTATGCAAGGGAGGCTGTACGTACTTTTCTCTTGCCGGATGTAGAAAATATCAGGAACAACAAGATTCTATTATGGCCATTACGAATCATATGTCTATAGACGCAAACGTATGTAACTGCATCTCTCAATCCAAGCGTCTGAACTGGGATACCAACCAACGGCACTGAGTACATAGATGGACTTTCAATGCAGAAGTGATCCTGATGCACTCCTGTAACCCACCATCAAAAATACATGTTTTCATTTCTAAACCAAGCCTTCCATAGCCATCTCATCGGAAAAGTCCCCCACGGTCCGGTTACTGTCCCGTCATGCGTAATGCATTTCAGCCCATGTTAACCTGTTCATTTTCTTTTTGCTTTCCCCACGCATGAATCTGACTAACTATAAGCCACGCCACGAACACTCGAACCAACTTATTTGTATACAACAAACTATAATCCTCTTTGGCATTCTTCGGCATGAACCCGTCTTTGGACATCTTGGGACAAGCCACGTTTGTATTGTTTAATACTTTCGGGCTCATGCATTATAGAATATACAGTAACATGGACAATCTTTAGTTGACAATGACGGACGGACTGCCGCGTAGGTGTTGTGGCTCCCGGTGAATTGTTTTTTTCTCATGATACACAAGGGAATCAAACCGAACAATGGGAACAGACGTATGTATACCAGGGTTTCCGGCTACTTGCAGACCATGGTGTCACCATGAACACTTGAGCAGTGCAAGTTTTTCCTAGGCCAAGGTCGGACAAGTTATAAAGGTCGGGCGAGGATTACCTTTTGGAAAAGGGAGTGTAGTCCTTTGGAAGAAATATTGGTTCGTGTGGTTTCACGCGGCTTGCATCCGTGTAGAGAGCCGGTTCGGTTGGTTTGCAGATGGACAGCCGTGGATACGAGATTTAGTAACCGGTCGGTAACTATTAGACTACTTTTTTGCAGTGGCTATGTCAAGACATGGAGAAGTTTGTCAGTATTGCCAATTATCTTGATGAGGGGTTTCCATTTCACATGATGTTGTTTTTACAAATATTCCGTGTAGGATTCAACATTGTGGCGGATTCGTTTTTAAACAGATTCATCTAGGTATATGCACGTCATATTGAAATCCTACAGTCTGCATCAATTTGATCATCTAGATATAGTTGATTGTATCATTGTCTTGGTCTTTTATATGGTGCCACTTGAATTTAGGATGTCAGTGGATAGGGTTGATCAGGGTTATAGCGGGGAAGATGGCACCATTGTGATCTAGAGGTCTAAATTTAGCCAATAAGATCTAGACTGAGGTGATTTTATATGAATAATGACCAACGGATCTTGCCATTCGTCATATAAGAAATTAGGGCTATAAATCAGAACCAGTCGTGTATTATCTTCACCCAATAGAAATAAACCAGTCCTGCCAGCTGTTTCGGGCGATACCGCGTCTAACCAAGTCAGGAGTATCCTCTAGACCACCTTGTGACGCCATTATTGCTCCATGACGAGTCAGATTTCTCAGATGCATGTAAAAAGTCAAGGTGGACAAGTCATACACTTCGAGGAAACACATAAAGGCGAATTATCAGGCGATACAACAACGGCCAGTATCGCTAGAGACGGCTCGCATTCCCTGTAATACATAGATACTTTACAACACACGGGAACTTTTTTTCACTCTCGCCAGTTTTACCACAAGTAGGCTTTTTGGTGTTTTTTTTGTAGTTCCAGCTCTCTCTTCTGTTTCCTTCTCACCGTCATCTTTTTTTGACGCCCCGCATTTTCAATATCCTCGTATTTAATCTTGAGCCGCCGAATCCATCCAACTGACGGCTCGTGATGGAACACAGACCTTAGCCTTCCTTTGTCCAGTCCAGTCCCGTGCTTCCCAGCCGCCGCGATATTGCACAATGACACCAAAAGCAAGGGTTCAACATATCTCTTCTCTTTTTTTGATTCCTTTCTCGTCAGGTTTCCCGACCACCGATATCCCAAGTTGGCCCCAATAGTAAGTAGGCTGCTTGTGAAAACTTGTTCCTGAGAACTTCTCGTTTGTTCAACTTGCATATTGGGAATGCACGTCGTCATGGATGCTGCAGGTCGCTACTGCTGCATTTGTGGAGAGACCAGTGGGACCAGGACTCGAACGGTAGGTACAAGAGAACGATTTGCGCATGAATGTGTGTGTCTTTGCATGTGACAAGGCTGGAAAAAAAGAGAGAGCTGGAGTAAGCAGGAAGACGAGAAGGCTGCCGAAGATTACGGATTAGGATCGTCAGTTTCGGACTGTGTGTACATACATACAGATGCATACATACATATGTACACGCAGGTGAAGTTGAATAGACTCTGTATGTACAATAAAGCCTTGTAGATGCGGCTCGCCTGATACCTTGACTTATTGTATGTATGCCAGCTCTCATGGATGATTTATTGTGCAGCCGTCAACCAACTCGGTTGTAATGTCGATTCGATGACAAGCTTTCGTGCGATGTGCACAACCCCCATCGAGATCCTGTTTCACCATCCCATCCAGGTGCCCTATGGAAATTCAAGCAAGCCCAAGCCTCCCGAACTGCACATGGTCCTCTTTTTTTTCTATCCCCTCCTCTCCTCCACTTAACCAAAAGAATACCCACAAACAAACTACATCCTACAATCTTAACTTGCATATCACAGATAATACCAGAGCAACGACGTGCCCGCAGCGGCGACACCGTCCTAGGGTTATCAGCCCCATTCTAGAGATAACGCGACGTGCGCTATAAGTTCAGTGCTCTTTTATTTACCAGGGCTTGACGACGACGACGACAACGAAGGGAAGAAGCAACGAGGAAGCGGTAGAAAAAAAAAAAAAAAGACAAAAAGAGAAGACGAAAGCACAGGGCGTCTAGAAACTATAGCGTCGTCTGGGCTTTTGTTGCTTGCTTTCTCAACTCGTGTGTGTGTGTATCTGCAGCTTGAGGCGGGGTTCAACTGTAAAGAAGATTAGTTACAGAGCGGCTTTTACATTGGGCTGTGTGGAAGGAAGGCTTGGACGAATGTAGCTTCTGGAAGAAAACCAACTGTGGAGATGTTTCTTTTTTCTTGCTATTCTCCTTCCCGTGTGCGCTTGTTTGGATAGTTTTGCTCCAGTTGGACTTTTTGACGTCGTCCTAAATAGCAGTGGGAATGAAGTGCGGCTCTGGTGTGGGTCTACATAGCATGTCCCGGCTTCTGGACGACCTTTTCTTTTTTCTTTCTTCTCAATTTCGTCCTGCAAGAATTGTTTATCCAATCTCCTTCATTGAACTTTAGGTGCAAGGACATCAGTCCAGGTCATGAAAGAACTCATCAGTAGGATCGTGAATGCTCTCGCTTAATTCTTGTTCAAATTCATTCTTATCTTTTGGCAAGTTGCGTGCCAGGGTCTGGCTTGGAGCGAAAAAGCCAAAAAAAAAGCCAAGACGATGATGGGCCCCGTCGGTTGAATCTAACGTCTAGTTTATACCGTTCAGTGGCACTGGACTGCAAGTGAATTAGACGGACTCATAGTAGGATGCTCGTTGTTCCCGTTTGCCGTATTAGTTTGACAGGTTCCGTTGTGATGGCACCAACTGGCTGACGGAAGATCCTGCACCGAGAAAAAAAAACAAGAATGTAAAAATAAATTTCCGCCTATACGAGTAGCCTAACTATCAGTGAATATAGTGTTTATCCGGAAACATCTAAATCTGCCGCAGTTGTGTGGCTCTGTTTCCACTGAGTGGCCAAATATACAGTTACGTAGAGCTGTAGTCTGACATTCCCCCCTTTCTCTGAAAACAACACACGCGGCCCTGTATTTGCTCGTCACAACGGCCTGTTGGTCCTGCTTGTCAAAACTACCTTTCTATGAAAAAAACCGTAATTTCTTGCTGTAATGGAAGGGGGAGCAGGTGGCCGTGTCCGACGCAAGAACCATTTACTCACAGTGGACAATAAATACGAATAAAGCAATAAATCGCATATCCTGGAAACCATAGCGGGACCTCGTGGCAGTCGAGTTACCACAACTTGTTCAGAAGCTTTACGACTTTTAAATCCCAAAACGGTATCAAAAGCATTGGACATGTGCATATTGCTGGTAGTAGAAAAAAGCCAGTCAGATGCTAGGGAAAGCAGAACAAGCAAGGTGTCCGACCATACCCTGCACCCCGTCTTTGGATGCTGCCCCATGTTCAAATCCCTTTGGGTCTGTTGTTTCTCCCAAAAGAACAATCAATAAAATAAATTAATACAAAAGCCACGCACGATGACTGCCTCATTGGGCAGAGTTGTTTATCGTACAGTGTTGAGCACCTGCTCTTATATTACGCCTTTCGCTCGTCCTCTCACGTATACACCTTCACTCCTATCTCAACATCTTCTACACTTCTCAGTCTCTCGTTTGCTCTGAAATCATTTTTACGATATTCTTTTATTTGCTTCACTACAACATTCCATCGCCCACGTCACCCATTGGCAAACACTATTTTCTCTGCCCTTTTGTCCTTTCCGCCCCATCTCAAACACACGTTCCCGCGGCTCGTTCTTCTTCATCCCTAGATCAAGAAGTCCATTCCAGCTTCGGCTCTCCGTTTTTGACATAACCTTTTGCTCCATATTCAAACACCGGCTCGTTGCTACAACCACTTCCGCTTCCCGCCTGTTATTTGCGATCTTGCCCTTTTTACGTCTCCCTGGACCACTCATAAACGCCACCCATCCACGTCGTTACCTTCTAAGTCTCTCTTACAAGGGCCCGGCATTCCGAAACGGATTACAAGAGACAGTGCTCACCATCCGGATCTGCGACAACCAGCAGAAACGTCAAAGAGTGTGCTTGCGTCAACCAATTCCCAATCTAGAACGCCAACAAACGACCAGTCTTGTACTAAAAGGGTAACTTGCCCTCGTCTTGACTCTCGCTTTCTGCCAAAGTTGATTTCGATCTTGTCCAATTTTCTCTTCAATTCATCTCACTCCCATCTTACCTCACCAAACTGCTATTCACAATGTCTTCGATTGCCATCAACCTTCACCGGCCATCAGTGTCGTCTCCTCTGAACCCATCGCCAACAACTGTCGTTGCCCCAAAACGTCGCCGCATTCAAATCGCCCGCCGCTCTCATCACATGTCACCCGGCCAGAGACTTCTTCGCCGCAAGGCCTGTGAAGCTTACAACGCCCAGCAAATCATTGTTAACCTTTGCGACACTCGCGTTTCTTCACACTCCAACAAACGCCAAGAGTCCTACCGGGCCCAGACTCCTCTCATCAACCTCATCCCAGATCAACAAAATACCTTTGAGGATGTCGAGACGGAAGAGGAGTCTTCGTACATGCTTTCATCTTTCTTGATGCCCACAAAGTCCTTCAACATCGCTGCCCTGTTCCAGGCCATTCCCCTCCCAATCATCAGTCTTATCATGATGTTGCTCCCCGGATGGACCCGTTCTGTCTCCCAACATTCAGAGAAGAACTCGGAGCAGGAGCAGATTGAGGACTCTTGTGAGTTTCTTCAAGCTGCCGCAGATCTTGAAGAGGGTCGTTTGGCGATTGTCGTTCCAGAGCACAGCACGTTGCCTCTCATGCTTACTATGCGTCGGGTCATGACAGCCATTGGATTCTTGTGCTTCTATGCGCTCATGCAAGTCGAGCCAATTATCAGACGGACTGCTCGTTCTTATGATTAAAGTTTGCCAGCTAATCTGTCATGAAAAGTTTTGGTTTCTTTGATTTACTGCACAGCGTGGTTTTCTTTCTTTTTTCTTGTTTTCATTTTTACAATCTTTTTTTCTTTTCATTTTTATAATCTTAATGACACTTTACGCCAACAGAGAGGCACTTCGTTGATGGCCTCTCGTACTCTTTCTCTTCTCTCGTCCCAACTTTATCAACTTCTTTTCTTGGATCTACGACAGATCTTTGTTTGGTTACACAGCACACCATAACAATATTTTTTTTCTTTCATTGCTTGCTTTACTTCTTTGGCCTCCTGGTTGTTGGTTAAGATTTCACTTTCGCTGTGGTCACAGCTTTTCTCACTATGAGCTGACGAAGAGACGGAAATGCTTGGATTTCTCAATGGTGGAGTCACGTCTATGGTTGACGTCTTGTTTGGATTTTTCCGACGCACTTCTTTTATTGTATATATAGTCAATTATATGGCAAGGCCTTTCTTTTTTGAATCATTATCTGGTATCTCTCTATCTGATCGTTGCGTGGTATAAATATGTTACAAAAGAAAATAGAAATAATCGTAAACGAAGGTATAGTACATGGTCGTAGATGTGGACTGGTCTAGATTCAGGAATTAGGAGTGCATCTTGAGCTTCTCCTTCTCCCGATACTCGGCCTTGTTGTTGTGGTGGTTATCCTTGTGTTGCTTGAACTTCTTTTCCTTCTCTCCATGGTGAGATTGTGTCTTCTCTTTCTCTCCATGGTATGAGTGAATCTTCTTCTTGTCCTCCTTAGCAACATGTCTCTTCCGTACCCGATGTTCCTCATCTCTGCCACCATCCGTCTTCTCCTTGATAGTTTCTTTAGTCTTAACAGGGTTCTCAGTGGCCACCTCGACCTCTTTGTCCACAGCACCGGTGATTTGACCCACGGCACGGTCAAGATCAACTTGGATCTCGGGGATGCCAGTGGTGTTTGTGATTTCGGAAACGGCAGAGTCGGTTAGGAGGAGGGCGTTGGGAGTGTTGGGGGCTGGTGATTTGTAGGAGTTGGCGAGTTGTGCTGAGGCTTTGTAGGTGAGGAGGTTGTTGGATAGTAGATGTTGAAGGTGTTTGCCGCCGAGGATGGCGGTCCAGTGGGAGTAGGCTCGGTACATAAGCCAGAAGAGTGGCAGATTAGGGATTCTATGACATGTTAGCATGTTGAACGATGATATGACCAAGTTGTGAACTCGTGACTTACACTGGCACAATAGCAAAGGGAACCGCAATCGGCATACCAACAAAACACCAAAACAACCTCCGTCTATGCAACCCCTCCCTCTCCACAGCCAACTTCTCCAAAACCTTGGGGACCTCCGCCGCCTGAATCTGGCCCTGCGGGTAAACCACCTCAACGGGAACCGCAGTCTTATCTCCAGCGGCGACTGCAGCTTTCTGCGCGGCGGTCATGGGTGGGATACTCTTTAAAGACCATTCTTCAAGGGCAATGTGCTTGAGAAGTTTGTTGCCGTAGGTGGCGCAATAGGCTTGCCAGCCGGTCTTTTGGAGAGTCCATGAGGTCCAGGTTTTGGCGGCGCGGTCGGCGAGACGGGTGGTGAGGGTTGTTGGTGGGGGGGTTAGACGTTGGGCGTGGAGGAGGGTGCGTCGGGCGGTGAGGGGGAGGACGTAGAGTCTCATTTTGGGGTTTTGGGTGGATGAGTGAGTGAGAAGGTGAGTGAGTGAGTGAGTGAGTGAAAGATAACGGTAAATGATATGCTTAGAAATCTGATATCTCAAAGATGCAACTGCAAAGATTGACAAGAAATCGTCAGAATGTACACTATAAGTGACAAGTAAAAGTAAAGAATAATCCAGCCAAATAAAAAGCAACCGTTATCATCCACGATATAAATACAGACCTCTTCCCAATCAAGAGCCTAAGAAAAATCCCAATTTTCGATCCAAGAAAAGTATGAAGGGAGGCCACTCAAGTAGCGTTGTCAGAATCTCCACTTTAATACCTTTCCAGTCAGCCCTCCAAAGCAGGATGAATGCAAGAAGAACAAGAAAAAAACCCAAAGTATCGTGAGAAGCGGAGGACACAAAGTATATTTGTTGAGAAGGAAACGGAAAACGGAACAATCAAAGGAGAAGGAAGAGGTTGGGCTGAAGATTCCAAGGCGAGAGGGCTAGCTATGGTATAGAGAGAGGGACCTTGGCTGATGGTGTTTGGAACGGCTATGGAGACGAATACAGGTGTAGAGGTCAAGTGTGAGGGAGGGCGCCGGGTGATGTGGTGTGTGCTTTGATTGCTTGAGTAGGCAGAATTAATTGGATCAAGAGTGTGGGAAGTAGAGAAGATATAGGGAGACAGAAGGGCTGAATTCACAGGACAGGCGGATGTAGTTAAAACGGTTGTTCTACAATCACGTCAATCAGTCATAGGCCGATACAATGGCCAATCTTCCAATCAATCATCACACATGCCTTATCAGTAAGCCTACATATATCCTATGCCCCACACTCACAGCCTGCTCGTCCGCCCTATGTAAGCCAAATGCCGTAAACAACCTGTAATAAAAACCTTTGATACGTCAAGGTCAATCCAATGCGCCCAATCTCTATCAATCAATCACACCTAAAAAGCCTGCATATCGCACCTAACGAATGACGTAGTTTTGCAGAAATTCAGGGTTGTCCGTTCCCTAACCCATCAACCACGGGTCGTGTATCAACTACAAAAAGAGACTCCACCATGCACTGCCCTCGCTAAACAATTCGCTGCCTCTTCCGTCTTGAAAATTGTTGTTTTGGTTACCGGTGCATATTGTTGAGTATCACATGTCAATAGTAGACAACAGAGTTTTCTACCAAGGCTGCAATCGATGTACCTACACGCATACATAGAGGCCGCCAGGAGGGGTCATGGCCCCGGATTGAGTCCAGTAGATGGTTTTGATGTTTGCGGTATTGATGGGTATTCTCCCTTGCAGAGTGATGGAGTTATCTTATCCGGCATTGACAAGTCCAGACTTCCCAGATGCTACTCTGATGTTCCATTAGGATAACAAAGACAAACACAGATGTCACACTCTATGTAAAGACTAGAAAGTTGGTTATGAAGGTGTGACTAGGTGTAAAGCCCATTGGGCTACCGTCATTTAATACTTGAAATTTACTAGCTAAATGCTATCGCAATATCTGCGATTGATGACGCTGTTTTGAAAATACCAATCAATCCCACCCAAAAAAGGAATCCCAACTCCAAAGTGGCCGTTAATCCATAATACCAGAACTCCATGCTAAACGAATGCTATAGGCAGTATTGCCAACGAATGAAAAAAAGCAGCCCAAACAGAAATACAAAAAAAAACAAAAAAACTACAAATTACATCAAGCCCAGTTTCGGGGCCTTGAACGCACGGTGGTGAGTCTATTTACCACACGAAGCACATTGATAACGAGCGTCAATGTCCATGCAAATAGACCTAGCACAACGAAGGCCGCAAGAGCCCGCGACAACCTCAACAATTCAGGACCCCGAGGGTCCTCAAACCCGTCTCCATCGGGGTCATTGGCATGAGAAACCAGATACTCAAATGCCAATGAAGTGCTAGCAGATTTGAAGATGATAAAAATGATATCCAACAAAATCAACATGACTTTGTGTGTCGGCGACCGGAGGCCCACAGGCTTACCGGTATATTCGTCATAAGTCATGTAACAAATATACGGAACCGCAATCGCGTCAACAATAATGACCACCAGCGATTGCGATTGCGAGGCTTGCGTAGATGCCATAATCTGGCTGCTGACCTTAAAAATGCGAACCGCTACTGCCATGGAAATGACAGAAGCGCTAAGCGCCATGACACGACACAGAAGTGGTACCATGTAATGGTTGATCATAGTCTCCCATATCCGCAGTCTTAGGGGTACTTTGATAGGTGTCTTATCCGACTCATAAGGCGTGTAGGGAAGCTCCGCAGAGTTATTGTTCGAGACACCAGCATTATTCCCGGACACGGCCGTTCCTGGGGGTGACATACTAGATCCACGGGGTCGGGCAGAGTCGGTAAGTTCGTCGTATGGGCGCATCATAGCTGGATTGTTGAAGTTTGGTTGAAGCCGATTCAACGCTTCGATATCCACCTGACTTGATATCCCTGTGCGCGGGTATCGAGTTGCCTCCTTGAAATCGCGCCAACTAGACTGTGTGCCGCTGCGCTCCCAGTTTCTGGGGAACGCATGATCCATCACAACCACAGGTTCCGAAGTTCTCTTGTGGTCCCATTTGCGTCCCTGGAGAGAACGCCCCAACCCAAGTTGGCGGCGATATTGGCGAAATGTCCGGCGCTTTTTGGGCTCTGGTGGAATCCAATGCTCATACCCATCTGTGGAAATTCGGTGGGTATAATTTTCGCCTGGCGCACTCTTGTTTGGAAGAGGAACATCTGGCGGAGAAGCACTTGGTACGGAATGCCCGTCGGAGGGGCCGTCAGAGGGGCCATCGGAAGTGCCAGGCGCAGTGGCTGGTTCGGTGGGGGTATCAGGAACACTATGTGTGGCATTCGAATGCGCAGACTTTGGTGCAAATGGCGATAATGGAGAAGTAGCTTGAGATGTAGAGGTTGGGTTTGGGCTCAAGTCCTCAGTGGACGCCCAGGCTATTTAAACATTGATGATTAGAATGAATTGTCGGGCAGTTTTCATCCTGAATTACTTACGGGGAACTGTCCGAATGACACTCCGTGACATCACTGGTGCCTGGGACGCATTTGAGCGTGCAGCGCTACTGCGACGACTTCTTTTACCACGCGCTTTCTCTGATCTTGCCGACGTCGCTGATTTTGATGTTGAAACTGCATTGCTAGCTGAGGAGCCCGGTGGCTTGAGGAAGTCGGGACTGCTCATAGTGGCAGATGTATGTCGTACAATAGAGGATGTTTGTTCGACTTCGACGGGTGTTATGTTCATGATGGGAAGAGGCTTTGCGTCGGGTCAAGAATCCATCACTGCAGAATTTGGTACAGAAAGAAAGGGGGCAAAGGCCGCTAGAAACTATTTCGATTATCAATGATGAGAAACCGAGATAGACGGCAAAACTCGAAGCCAAATCTATCTACTAGTGTTGGGCGATAAAGGGTTGCCGGACCGAACACTACTCAAGACTAAATGCGATGATTTTAGTTCGTCGCTAATGGAGAAGGTCTATTCCTGATGCAGAAACGGGTCAAGGAGTGGTATCGGCTTTGGATCGTAATGCAAACAGACGTGCACAAAGTCGTAGAAAATGAAGAGAGCAGTGAGAAAATACGGATGTCCGATTAAGTTGAGACTTTCAATAAGTATCCGGAGTAGTGGAAAGATGCGTGGTAAAAAGGGATCGACAAGAATATTGTGCAAGCAGTCCTGGACACAAAGCCGAGCTGTTGTTCTCCAAGATGCTAGTGCAATTTAATGTTATAAATTGATCCTAACGCTTGCTTTGCTTGCTGCCGCTGAACAGGATGCCCTAGCGTTCTTGTTTCAACGTCAGAGGGCCTAGGCGGATGATTAATTGGATTGACAATTTGGTGTTTCGTGTTTGATAATCCAGGTCCCGGCGGCTGCTGATGCTCGCGTCGTGGGTAAGGAGAAATCGAAAGAATTCGAGCAGGGAAATGAAGATAAGAACCGTTGTTATTGACAATTGGAACAAAGAAGCTCTGGTCAAACAAAATTGTGGTCGAGAGTATGGCCCTTTAACACTCGATATTACAACGCAAGTCGCATTCGGACAAGAAGAGAGTAATTGATTGGCGCACGCATATGTATAGTGCATATGTAGAGCCGGGAAAGGGACAAAGAAACGAGGAATGGGGGTCGCCAAGCTGTTGTGCAAATCGGTAAAGACAAAATTCGGATGGCGTAACTGAGCCTACGTACCAAAAAGCTCAACGATTGCTTTTTATCTTGAACAACGCACATATGCATAGGTACATAAATAGGTGTACATACAGACATTGAAGCCGCCTCTAAATCAGAAAAAAGTAGCGTCACTGCATACTTTCGGCATTTTGTTCGAGACTTCGGTACATACTTTCCGTATTGGGATCATGCCTTTTTATCTCACGACTCGTCATGTCGCATCGCCATTTAGGCACACCAACCTCGAGAACATGTGCCGCTCCGTTTGTAATGTTTGATTTGTAGAAACCACCGCTACATTGAACGGTTCAGTCCCGATTCTAACATGCTAACCGCGCGTGGCTCTATATCTTTAGATAAATCATTCATCAGGTGATTTACACGCATGCCTTGTATGCTAGATTGTACTGCCAGACCTAGTTGGTCTGTTCGATCTTGGTGTACCAACAACTTACTCGTTCAATAGATATATGTAACACGCTTTCAATGGTATTAAAAGCCATTTTTACCAAATATTTTACACATTTCTGTATATATCAACATCCTTCTATCTATGGGCATATGGCCAACCCATTTTCTTCGTCATCTTCACTTCACATAGGCTTTTACTATATGTGTAGGTATCTGTATATACATGAAAACATGTTGATAGACTCATACAAAACCCGCTGTATATTCACCAACCGGTCAGTTTTCTCATACATTCATCTATGTACATACATACATACACATGAGAAGCTTTCGCTCGAGTGACTTGCGATGCATACTGTACAGCCCTATTCATAGTCGCATTTGATCTCCAAAAAACCCTTAGACCCATGAAATCGGTTTGGCTGTCAATTGAGTGACCTGAACATGAATCCGAGCCTCAATTTGTCTGTGCTCAACTCCAGGTGAACTCGCAGCTACGGTTGTACATATGTACATACATATGTATCACCATTATCCAGCTCACACATTTCATTGCAGATTCTCTCCAAAAACTAACACAGTTGGATACATATATCCATGTATGAATCCAGTTGCTGCCCAACATGTACTTCGTCTTTTCAATTCTATGTATGATGTTACGGTAATTCTATTCGATATCTCGTAACATTTGTACCATACAAATCTCACATCAACTGTATACTTTCTTGAACCCTATCATCAAAAACAACCCTTGACATCATATAGCTGCCCCACTTACCATGGATTACTGATGTCATTTCCCAATAAAACTTAACCCTACAATGACTGGCGTACATACATACCCTACCAAAAGGTAAACAAGGCTGCCATGTCTCAACACTAGTAGGCGGATTATTACCCACTCAACCAACCTAAACTCTTTTGATCACACTACCAACATATCACGGTACAAAATACATTTTACGTTACCTTTGCATCCAAACCTAACTCTTATTACCCCGCGACTGTTAATGTAAGTATTCTCATTCATAGATTGGTTTACACAACACATTGGCTGCCTCTTTGAACTTCTTGGCTTGCCATTTGGGCATGTTTTCTACACCCAGCATTCCCATCGCTGTGCAGTTCGGACCTGCCTGTCGCGAGCGTGCATTAAAAGGGCATTTCTAGCATCACCCCACATTTCCTTTCGTCGTACCGCACCAATAATCACGACTTTTCATCCATTCGTTTTGATATTGACCAATCAGACTGAGTTATCTGTGTATACCTCGACAATTGTAGTTCTTGTGGTCCACAGCACAACGAAGTATTGAAGCAACAAACAACTACCACATCGCACCAACTAGAGAATCGTCTCTCTATCTACTGAATACCCCGCCGCCAGAACCATTCACGGTTGTTCCCTTGATACCAACCCCCAAAACACACGGAAACTGAGCCATCTATTTCAAATGGCTTCACGACCTTCCCTGGCTATGCAGCCAAACAGGAACGACATTGAGTCGACGTAAGTACACACTACATAACTCGCATTGGCCTGTTCAATGTATGCTATTATGAACTCTAGTGCTAATGAGTGTCGTGATATTCAGATGGAGCTTCCTCCAAGTTGGTATCGACAAGGTGATGAATGTCGAACAAGGAGATGGTATCACCATGCAGCTGGTAAGTTTATAGATATGACACGCGACATTGTAAACAAGAGAACTATGAAGCTAACAACATTGCAGTACATGGCTATTTACTCGTAAGCCACATTTATTACGAAATGACATCCATAGCTATTAAACTAACACATTTAGGGCGATTCACAACTTCTGTACTTCTCAGAAGCCCAGCCCTTCAATGCACGGATCGTCAGGGACTGTTAGCCGGGGAGGTCAGTATTATATGAACGGATGTACCTTAACATCACGGCTAACTTGAATTTAGCTCATCTTGTTGGAGAGGACATTTATCTTAAGCTCGATGGATACCTTGTCCAACATCTTGAAGCCATAGTAAAACGGGCGGAAAATCTTTCCCCGGAGGGTTTACTTGAGCTCTACAACAAAGAGTGGGTGCGGTACACCACGGCAGCCAAATATGTCCATCACCTATTCAGATACCTCAACCGTCACTGGGTTAAGAGGGAGATGGATGAGGGAAAGAAGAGTGTCTATGATATCTACACACTCCATTTGGTCCGGTGGCGTAAGATTTTGTTTGATCGACTGAACGAGACTGTCATGGCTGCTGTTTTGAAGATGGTGGAATCACACCGTACGGGACATACGATTGAATACGACCAAATCAAACAGGTCGTGGATTCTTTCATCGCACTTGGTCTTGACGATGCCGATCCCAGCAAGTCTACCCTCGAAGTCTACCGCTACCACTTCGAAAGGCCATTCGTTGAGGCATCAGGCCAGTTTTACGTGGCGGAATCCCGCAAGTTCTTGGCAGAACACAGTGTCGTCGAGTACATGATTCAGGCCGAGACTAGACTTCACCAAGAAGAGGAGCGCGTTAATACTTATCTTCATGCCGATTTGGGACCCCCCCTTCGCAAGGCGTGTAACAATGCCCTCATTCTCGACCACTCTTCGCTTTTGCGCGATGAGTTTCAAATACTCTTGAATAACAACCAGGAAAAGGACATGGCTCGCGCCTTTTGGCTCCTTTCCCGCATTCCTGACGGGTTAGCCCCCCTGAGAAAGAGTTTTGAAGCTCATGTCCGCAAGGCTGGGTTGGCTGCAATCAAGAAGGTGGCTGCTGAAGGCGACAAGCTTGAGCCCAAGGTTTATGTTGATGCCATTCTTGATGTTCATGCCCAATACCAAGGTCTCGTTGATCGGGCATTCGATGGCGAACCCGAGTTCACGCGGTCCCTCGACAATGCTTGCAGAGACTTCGTTAACCGGAATGACGTCTGCAAGTCCAGCTCTCAGAAGTCGCCTGAGCTGCTCGCCAAGTACACCGATGTTTTGCTCCGCAAGGGCCAATCTCCAGCCACCGAACAAGACGTGGAGAAGGCTTTGGCTCAGGTAATGGTGGTATTCAAGTACATCGAGGACAAGGACGTTTTCCAAAAGTTCTATTCTCGCCTGCTTGCCCGCCGTCTTGTCCACAGCACATCTGCTACCGAGGATGCCGAAACTAGCATGATCAGTAGACTGAAGGACGCTTGTGGATTCGAGTACACCAACAAGCTTCAGCGCATGTACCAAGATATCCAGCTATCGAAGGATCTCAACACATCGTACCAGTCATGGCTTCGGGAGAACTCAAAAGAAACTGGCGTCGATGCCCAGTTCCATATTCTCGGTACTGGATTCTGGCCACTTACGCCGCCCACTTCCAAGTTCACGCCCCCCGAGGAGGTTGCCAATGACATCACGCACTTCACCGACTTTTACAAACACAACCACGATGGCCGCAAGCTGACATGGCTGTGGAACTTGTGCAAGGGCGAGATTCGTGCCAACCTTTCACGTCATACCAAGGTGCCATACTCTCTCTCGGTGTCTGTTTACCAGATGTCTGTACTCTTAATGTTCAATGTCAAGGACGAGTACACATGGTCCGAGATTGTGGAGCACATTGGCCTGTCAGCGGAGGTACTGGAGGGCACTTTTGTGAATCTACTCAAGTCAAAGCTCCTGATCAGCGACCAAGGACCTGGAAAGGCAGGACCCGGTGCTAAGTTTACGCTGAACCGGGACTTCCGCAGCAAGAAGCTGCGCATCAAGCTTGACGGCGGTGGTACCACTAAGGAGACCAAGCAGGAGGAAGTAGAGACGAACAAAAACATCGAAGAAGATCGTCGCCTCCTGATCCAGGTAAGAAATCATTACAACGTACCGCGTGAAGGATTTGATACTAACGTTGAAAATTTCAGTCTGCCATGGTTCGTATCATGAAGGCCCGTAAGCAGATGAAGCACCAGCAGTTGGTTAGTGAAACGATTAACCAGGTTCGGTCTCGCTTCACGCCCAAGATCACGGATATCAAGAAGTGTATTGATATCTTGCTCGACAAAGAGTATATCGAACGGTTGGGCGAAGATGATATTGGGTACTTGGCCTAATGTGGTAGTTTTGTTTAATGTACATAATTTTGTTATACGACTAAGCCGTACCCACGCTGTCGCATTAATCGAACGCATGTACCGGTTTCCACGCATGTGTGTAGGTAGCGTCGATAAAAGTTGAATAGATCAGATCAAAAAACCAAACATTGGATGGCAAAAATGGAGACACGGGGAATCGAACCCCGGACCTGATCCAAGCTATGAAGCTGAAGCTTCAAACATGCTAAGGATCCGTCATACCACTAGACCATGTCCCCTCTTGTTGTTGAACTCGAATAGATTATGAGTTTATGAATGCTACAAAATCAAAAAAAAAATGAATTGGGCGGTTCATGGTGCCTTCGGGCCATCTATACTTGCGCATTCTCGCAATTGCCTACCACCCAAGGGAGGATTGTAGGAGGATATCATCATCTGGGGTTTTAACTTGTCTGGGGAGCCGTCGTATCAACAGGCACAGCTAGTTAGACGTAAAATAAAACAACAACAACGACGACCTGTTAGAAACTTACTAGACACTTGGTTCCATCAGACACCCTAATCTACATGCTATCGTATTGATAGTATGTGCTGTTTAGGTAGAAGTTAAATAGTATAGTAGACGTCGAGGCTTTGCCACTTCAAAGGTAGATGGTCACGTTTCACCTTATCACAGGAACATTTCAACTTGCAATGCAAAAAAAAGGAAAAAAAAAAAAACTCTGATCATCTATCTAAATCATCACTCCGTCTTTTGTCATCAATATCATTACTTGTCATACCATCCATTCCATTTAAGCCTTCTGCTCATGCTGGGTAGAAACACGCTGAAGGGCAACAACAAGATCTTCCTCCGAGCGGGGCTTCTTATGCTCATTTACAGACTTTCCGTGCATGAGGTTATCGAACCCCTTTGAACTCTCCATCAGGTAGTACACACCACCCATGACACAGAAGACACCGAAGGAGAAGATCCAAACACGAATAACAGAGACGACGGAAGTTCTATCGCCATGCTCAAACCAACCCCAGATACAGAAGCAAGTGGCGAGAATATCGACGACCAGGATGGCGAGAGACAGTTGCCACGAGGGGATGGACGACCAGAAAGGACCAGAAGCACGAGTGATGAAGATCAGCCAGTTCTCAGTTAGGCAGATCTGCAGGAAGAGCATCTCGTCCATGTTGCCGAAGCTTTGGATCATGCCACCGTTCTTGCCACCAGCGTACATGGTCGTAACAGTGATCCAAGTACCGACAGCCAGGACAAG
>LCZG01000043.1:151032-215404 GCA_001483325.1 Huntiella savannae | reverse complement strand
TCCACCAACTTTCCCCGCCAACTCTCCCCTCCGGCCCGCCGAAACCTCACTCCAGCGCCTCAAAACATCCGCATCGACAATCGTCCGACCACCACCTCCAGTCTCAATACCCACCTTCCTTTCACCCGCCGGCAGACGCCACGCCCGAGGGTTGGCAGCCGCGTATTGTGGAAGGACATTGACGAGTTGTACTGATAATCCGAGAAGACGACGGTAGGATGACTCTGAGAGAGGTTCAAGAGCCGCGAGCATTCCGGACGGAGATGCCATGAGGAGGACGTGGGGGTTTGGTTGTGAGCCTGTTGACCGCGGGAGAAGTTGCATGTGTGTGGGCGCATTTGAAGATACAGCGAAGCTCGTTCTGTGAAGGAGTAGATGGCCCTGCAAACTCTTGGGGTCTTCGGGGTCGTATTGCAAGATACTTATCTCACCATCCCAACCCGCAGCAACAAGGAATAGCTGGTCGCCATCAGGGAGGAAATCCGCCGTAGCAACGTCTAGACGCGAGGCACTCTTACCGAAGAGCTGCATTCTATATGGCTCCTCGGTACTACCAACGAACCAAAGGCCCTTGAAAGCATCGGTGAGAATACAAAGACCAGTCGTAGTAAGAGACTTTGCTGTGGTCACGTAACAGTTAAGATCAAGGAAGGCAACGGGTAGGAGAGACCCGTCTTCTTTAAGACCACGGACCATGCATTTCTGACCTTGGGAAAGAAGCATGAGACCTTGAGTTCCAATTTCCGACAAGGCAGTAACGGCGCCACGGGGGATTTCCTCTTGCGCAATTAACTTGAGTTTCCGACTAGTGTGTGGTTTCTCCGGCTCAGGGATAACAGATACAACGTCAAAGACGTATACTCTTCCGCGGACCGCCATATCCTCACCCTTGGGAATCGATGTCCCCACAGTAATCAACTGGCGTCTTTCCTTGGTGACTTCGGAAACTTCCAAATTCAAAGTCTTCATGGCATGGACAACCTCATACTGATCGAGTTCCAACTTCGAAATCTCAATCCACGTGACCATATCGAACAGCCGAATAATCGTCTTCTCAACCAATGGCTTCATCGGAAGGTCCCGTTCCCGCTGCCACTCTTTATGGTAGTCATCATCCTTGGGAAGTTCAAATTCCTCCTTGATCGTACACGCGACAGCCAGCGTTTGAGATGGCTGATGAAATGTCAACTGCTTGACGTCCATGTCAAGGTTAATCTTGCGCACTGCAACTCCAAGGGAATAGTTCGCATGGTCTGGAAACTGGGCAATTCGGGTAACTCCATTGTTGTCATGGTAGATGAAGGCCCGGTCACTCCCGGGAGTGTGGAACGGTGCCAAAGCAAGAACTGGTGGCCCAGTAAGTGGCAGGATTCTTGGAGGAGCTTTGCTATCCTTGATGAGGAAAGATGGCGATTCTCCTGGGAGGAACACAGTACTGTATCCATTGATGTTGGGACATATCCGGAGGGGTGCAGAAACCCTTCTTTCATCAGACTGCTGCTTGCTGAACACTGGGTTTGGAACCTTGGCGAAACGAAGAGTCTTGTTCAAGTCCATACTCTTGGTAGGATCCAGGTTGACCGGCGCATACAGGATAAGATCGTCATATGAGTTGCGCATCTAATTACATGTTAGTTCTTGTTCCTCAACCGATTCCTCAGAACTTACAATCAAATACGTATCATGAGATATCCGATCTCCAACATCTGCCACCATTATCTCTACCACACTTTCCTGGGCAAACCCTCTCCGACCAGTATTGGTATGTTCCACAACCGGCGGCGCCTGAGCCAACCCCTCCGCCTCAAAGACTGGCTTCTCCAACTCCCCCATCTTGAAAATCTTCAACGCCCCCGTCTCCATGACCAAGAAAGCCAACACCATCGGCTCTTCCTCCGTCGACCCAAACACCCCTCTCGAGTCGGTATATAAACATCCGGCAGTGACTCTCTCACCGGGAAGCCAGCCAGGCGAGGTAATCTCCTCCAGGTCGCAGTTACTATCCATGTGTGCGATAAACACGCTACTATCGTCGCGGACAAGCATGAGATAGCGGTCGGCGAAACTGGCGGAGACGATTTGTGGTTCAGAGTCGGTTTCATCGTCGAGCATTGGGACGATTTGGGAGAGATCGAAGGCTCCGTCATATACACGGACTTCGGAACGGAGAACCTGGACTACACGGGTATGCGCACCCATCACGCCGACATCCAACGTAAGGCCTGCTTCGGGGTCAAATTCAGTCCCCTTCAACGGCTCATATCCTGTGTCCGAAACACTATACACCTCAGACTCGCCACTGCTTTCCTTGCCATCAACCTTCTGTCCAATAATCAGAAACTTGTCATGCTGCTTCGCAGGGTCAAAGTCTACACCCACAGCCGACATTTTTCCCCTGTCACCCTGGAGAGCCTTTGGAACTGGCTTCTGTACTGCAATTGACCAGATCCCTTGGGTATTTGGCCTTTCAAACCTACTAATCACCCGTGGCTGAATTCCCCTGTTGACCAAAGACATTGCTCCACCACGGGTCCGCCCGGTTGCCAAAGCAAGCTGCAGTGGCGCCGTGACGTCCTTGCTTAGCTTGGAAGCGGGGACCGTGGCCGCCGTGGTCATGCTACGTATCGGGGCAAGACTGACAAGTGTGTCATGAATCTTAAAGTTCAACTCTGCCGGCGCTTCCTTGTTCGGCCCAGATAAGGCTGTTGCCAAGGTCGCTGGGGCCGACGTGCTCTCGCCGTATAGATCATCGTCAGAATCCACCTCATCCAGATCCAAATCTCCCGTGTCCATGTCGAAGTCTTCATCCGGCATCCGAGACTTCCGTCGACCCGAACTGTTCTGTTTGCGAGTCCATCCGATAACATGGGAGTCACCGTCCTCACTACCGACAAACATAGTGTTTCGTCCAATCTGTGTCATACAGCTGGCAATTCCAGGGAGAATCAACCCGCCGTTCTCCTTTGGTACCATCTTGATTGAGATGCCAGAGACAGTACGACCTTCTACACGGAAGACGACAAGTGCCATGCGGCCGTCATTAAGTACAAGGAGCAACTCGCTAGCGTTGGGACCTAATTGCTCGACGGCACAGTATTCTAACTTGAGCTTGAGATCAGACTGGTCAGCCAGATGGTAATTGGTAGTCTCACGGGTATACGGGTTCACCGCAACACCATTAGGTTTACCAGACTGGTCAATATGGATAAGCTCGTTATCACCAAGAAGCAAAGCACCACCCATAGGGCCCGCCAAGGGCACAATCCGGAACAAGTCTGATGGAAGACCTTCAACTGAAAGAATCGGCGTTGAAGCCTGCTGCTGAAGATCCAATGTAAACACCCGGTACGAAATATTATCCTTCCGGTTAAGCGCAAAACTATGTGACTGCGTTGACGATATCACACTAAACGTTGGCTCTCTATATCCATGGAGGAACGTAAGATGCACGGTATGTAACAATGCAGGATCCAACTGTGGCAGCTTGACAACATACGACTTGGCATGTGACCCTTCCTTCTTTTCCTCCTCTCCCTCAACGGACGCCACTACCGGCTTTACTGGTCTCGGCCCATCTATATCCTCATCCCAATCATCCATATCAACATCCCCATCCGCCGCTCCAAACGGCAAAATCGCCAGATTCTTTGCCCCGAATTTCAACGCCGCACATCTCCCCTGCGGATCCGCCTCAAGATATGTCTCATAATCCGCCATTGGCGCCTCCCATGGCGACCCCTCCAGCTCTTCCTGCTCATAGTAATGCACCGAGATGTTCTCCATGCTATGCGTTTCCGCGCGCCATCCCACAAGTGTCATCTTTGCGTCGCGCAGCGCAATGAGGAGACAGTCACCCGCATACTTGTTCTGTGCCGGCCGGACCTTTGCAAGACCGCATACGTGCGCTGCAATTGGGAATTCGGCCACCAGGACAAGCTTCGTGTGTACACCACGGTCCGTCTTGACCAACGGTGCCTCCCCAAGGAATGTATCTTGAAGCGCCTCGACGTGGTCTACGCCAGCCGCTGGTCCATGATATAAAGGGTTCGATTGGGCCGCGTCAACCTCCGCAGAGATGCTACTGAACCGAAAAATCTGAAGAAGCGAGCCCTTGGCTACTACTAGTGTCGGGGTATCGTGGGATATAAAGTTGAGCACAATACTATGCTGGACAGCCGTGGGCGGCGTCAACTCCTTGTAGCACTGCATTTTGATCAAAGCAGGGTTCTTCCGGGGTATTCAATCGGTCGGTCGGTGATGGTGGGGCCGGCTGTATGCGAAGGAGACGATGCGCCGGGCGCTCTGATTCGAGAATGCGTGGCTGGAACGGACCAATTCACGTCGACATTAAGATATCTTAAACACTATGTCTATGAAACCCCGTTACAGACGCTTTTCGGGTTAAGAACTAAATAAAAAAATAATGACAGATACAAATCAATGTGGAAGGTACTCTTCCATCACCATAGCTGCCCAGCTACCATAATGTTTTTGCCTGTCGCGACGACCCACTAAGCTGTTGCGCACTGAGCTTTCTCTTTTCGGAAGCTTAAAGAAACCGCATCTGTACTGGCAGCTGTTCCCAGGTGCCAATGTAAACAAACAATCACTAACCCTATTGTTGCATGTGTAACTGCCCAACAAAACAGCCCTGTTGTGCCTGATATTATAAGGTCTGTTTTCTTCACCACGATATTCTAAGTATTAGTTTTCCATCTTAAGCACTCCAGTTGTCCAAGGTCGATCTCGTCATTTTGATTCAATCCGTTCATTTATCTCGAGTATTTCTCATATATTTATGCTCGCTGGCTGAGCATTATTTCTTGAGTTTAATCTACCACGAAGATCATCAGATACTTAGCTGGCATTCCAGCCGCAAACCAGCTCCTCTTTGGATTGATTAGTGAGACAACAAGGGCCCCTAGGAAATCTTCCATCCGGCCTGTTTTTCTGTTCAATCGATCCAACTAACATCACTTTTTGGCTTCTTTGCGCTGGATTCTCTGTGCTTTTTCAGTAAGTATTCCTCATCTTGAGTGCTTTGATCAGCCTGTCAAACTCAATCCATCCCGCATAACCGAGTGGTGGGTCTACATGGATCATGCCCTGTAGTCAGGGTCCAAACTGCCCGTTGCTGAAGTTAAACCCAACATCGTTACTTCAAGTTGTATTATTGTGCGCATCACTAGATCGGTTGCTGACCATTACCAAGTTTTATTATCACGTTTTAGTATCTGTAGAGCAAAGGCGCTGCAAGCCTCATTTAGGCTTGCCTATTATAGTTGATTCAAGCCAGAAATCATACAATTCACACAATGTCTAATTCAAGCGTTGTGTTTGCCACTTCCACCGTCTCGTCCGACCTGATTATGGCAGCTTCCACAAATGTAACTAGTGAGGGAGATGTCACCACGATGTGGCTACTTTATATTCTTGCGCTCTTGTTTGCTACAACTGCTTCGGTTCTTGTTGTCTATCATCGTCAGGCATCCCATGGCTCAGCGCTTATCACTCTCATCACAAGCCTGACCTATGCTGCCTTAATGGCAACTTTGCTATTACTCCCTATGGACGTTGCCATGCTCAATACCTCGAATAACCACAAGACTGGATCGAGAAGAAAATGGGCTACACCAGAGAAAATGGCCGACATTGAGCACATAATGCGACTGGTTTATGCTTTTGTTTATGCCATTGACGCGGTGCTCTGTTTGGTCGTCATACCATTCACATACTTTTGGTGGGAAGAGGGTATTGAGGCTGACATGTATGATGAATCCGACGAAGACGCTCCGCCACCGAATCGCCTCTGGATGGCTATCAAATACACTGTCGGCTTCATTTTCGCTATTAGTGTGTTAATGTCCTTGGGTGTCCTTCTTCCGACGCCTGGTTTTGCTCAATCTAGCTATGTCCCAGTTATACCCATGAAATCCGTCTATAAGCTTGTAACGTTTGCTCTTGGCGTATCTACACTCACGGGAACTGTGCTGTACACCCTTTATACAGCCATTGGGCTCGTCTATCTGCCAATAAACTTGGTCTCTCCAATTCCATCTCGCCTCTCAGCCATCTCGAACCGTCTTCGTCGTAACAAGCAGCGCCAAAGGGAGCTTTTAAACGCCGCAGCTACCGGAACCGCTACATCGCCCAACCGCGCCCTTAGAGAAATAGAGTTTCTAATCCGCGAGGAGCGCAGTCTGGTACGTCAGGAACGACTAGCTGCGCAGGCGGTCGGATCTGGTATCTGGCTCAGCCTTGGGAACTGGCTCGGCTGGGCTGTCTCGCCCGTACGGATCTTACTGGGCTTGGCTCTTGCTTTGATTACGATGGGGTTCAGTGCTTCTGTGCTTGTTGGTGCACTTGAAGTCAGTACTGATGTCGGATTCACCTTTCAGCCGGGGAACTTGTTCTTCCAGTGGCTTTCGAACGCCCCGCCGGCTGATTTGGTGAGCCTCGTCGTTATTCTTGGCTTTTTGTTTTTGTCGTCTGTGTCTGGAATGGCGACCATTGGCATTCGTTTCCTTTGGGTTCGCATCTTTTCATTCCGCGCAGGTGAAACGTCGCCACAGGCCCTGCTGGTTGGTGCTGAGCTTCAAGCTGCTATAACATTGGCTATTTCATATGCCATGGGTACTACGTTTGCTCCACAGTACATGACATATGGCTCGCAGATGGTGTGTACCGCATCTGTGGTCAATCCATTAGCCTGTTATAACAAACCTGAGCTCGTTGTGCCCTGCGGAGAAACGGTTAAAAAAGGACTCCTAGACCGAAAGTACGAGGATGTTTGTGCAACAACCGTTCTTTCACAAGTCTTGAACCAAATGGAGGAGTCCTGGCCTTTTTTCAGCCACACCAGTTTGATACTACAGTTTGTTTTTGTAATGGCAGTCTCCATGGCTCTCGGAGTTCGGGTCTTTAGAGGACGGCCTACCGGACTCGAGGTTGACGAGGAGGACGAAAGAGAGGAGGAATTGGAAGAAGAGGAGCGGCTTTTGGCGAGTCACGGAGAACGCAGTCCTCGTCGACAGGAATACGGTGGGACATGGCAGGAGATTTCGCGCAGAAACAGGTCGAGAACCTTGGTAGACGATGGATATCGGGGATGAAGGGAAACATCATTGGGCTAGGCACTCGTGAATTGTATGTAATGAGACATGAATCAACTTTCTTATCAACCAAATCAAGCACCAAGTGCAATCCGTTGTTTCTTTTCCTTTTTCTTCCCTGGCACGATTGACACGGCTCTATGTAGGGAGTCGTCAAAGTTGGCGTTGGGACCTTTGTGCATGTCGAACCAGCATTGGGTACAGTATAGAGAGTCATCATAGCTACTAAACTCGGCGCAGGAAGGGCAATGAAGCGTTGCATCCCCGGAACAAAGGGTGCACCAGGGTGTTATAGCTGCAGAGCCATGTGCCTGTGGGGGATCTGACGGGACAGAGGGGAGAGATCTGGTACTTGGGAGACCGGATGGTACCGAGGGTAATGACGGGGTATCACAACTTGAAGCCTTGGGAAGTCCCGAGGGTACCGAGGGGAGGGAAACTATAGCTGACTCCGGGTCGGACGTAGGCATGGCGACAGTGGTTTCGTTCAATAGCTTTTCAACCTCTTCAGGGCCAACGTGGACCTCGGGATCTTCCTCTTGGTATTCCAATTCTGAGCTTTCCTCTTCTAGAAATGAAGGGGGCATGTCCTCCTCTAGGAGATCGAAAATGTCGTCATCTTGAAGGTGCTCATCCATGTTGGCGGTGGCTAGTAACTTTGTGACATCTTCCACTGTTGGCTTTCTTTTTTCTTTCACTGGGATTTTCTGCTTCTCCTTCTCGTTAACATCCGGCTCTACAGATGCATTCCGCAATGAGCGGAGTCGCGCGGAAAGAGCATCTTCCTTGGTGGGGTGGTCGGTTAACGTTGTTTTGGACGTGTAGCTGGATTGGAGTTAGCGTGGGGTACATACACAAGTCCGTAGGAAAGAGGGATTTACATACGGGGTGGGGTTGGTGGTTCCCACTGTGGTGGTGGGTTTTAAGGCGGATAGCCGGGCGAGGAGGTCTTGGGTTTCTTTTTCGGACATTTTGTTGTTGTGTAGAGGGTGTTGGGTGAGTTCAGTGATCGGGGCTTGATATTTGGGCCCGGGGAGATTTCGGGTAATCACTGATGTTGTACAGGCCTTTTAGTAGGTTGTAGATGCTTGTTGATTATTGGGTTTAAACGACGACAAATTTAGTATGCACACACATATGTATGTACATATGTATGTATCTTCAATACACCTGCACATGTGATTTTTTCCCTATCCAGGCCTGATATTTCCGGGTGATTGATCAGCCTCAGCCTGGGTCAGTTGGTTGGATTTACAACCATGAACCCCACTAAACATGCATAACAGTAGAATGACTTGACGGCTTGAGTAATGGTGCAGTAACAAATTATTCATTCATCATAGCTTCCGTTGAGCGTAAATGCGCCAACATGCTGTCCTCATTTTAGTGATAATAGTTTGCGTTGTTTTACGGAACAAACCTCGCTGGTGGATTCTGTACACTGTCACGTGTACATTATTAGGGTTAGTACACATTAGCTGCTGTGAAACTAGGTCAAACTTGGTGATGTCAAGAATCCTGATCATAGACGAGTAACAAAAAGATGTCTCATTCGCAACAACCCACTGTTGTATATATAGTGAGATACATGTATTCACATTTGCATGACTGTAAATCAATCCTGTTGATGCCATTTTCCCGCCCGAAATGCACACTAGAAAATCACAACCACGGCCTCACAGATTTAACTGACTCAGGCAATGCCCCACTTTTAACATTGCTCCATGGAAAAGTTCACAAACATAAATTCTGAACCACAGAACTCTCCATATGTCATCAAAACTGATATAAAACTCACAATCTCATATTTGTTTCATCACTGCACGCCTATCTCTACCGCTTAACGTCCAAAGTCCCACCTCGCCAACACGGCCTTGTCACTCGTTTATTTCACTTTATCATGTCCGCTGCCTTAGGCGCCGTTCGGCGCTGCGGCGGCACCAGCCGGTACACCCATGGCTATACAATATCACTTGTACTTGGGGTTACCCAAAGTCGCCTGTTTACTTCGTCTGGGCGGCGTTATAAAGCACAGAACTTGGAGGAAAAGGAACAGGTTCTTCGCACGAATCTGGAACGCTTAAGGGCCAAGTTGAATACTATATTGGAGCAACAGGGGAAGCCTACTGAAGAGGATAGAGCATCGTCTGATGATTCGGATTCGGACTCATCTGATTCGGATATAGATGTGGATCCATTGACAGTTGGCACGGTGGCACAGCGTCAGGCGGTTTGGCAACATATGAGCAAGTTTCTTGTGAACAAGAATTTGGAAATCACCAGTAGCTCCATGGGCAAGCTTCTTTCCTCTAAGAAGTCAAGTCTTGGTTCTCTACTATCAGAGGTGGACCACGCCAAGATCATCCGTATCATCAAGGAAATGGATAACAGGCAACTATTCATGAACCCCGAGGACGCAGATCTCTATCTGAATCCTAGGGCTGATGCCCGGAGAACAAGAACGGCGGACGATCTGGTTGCCGAAGCCCAGAATATGGGGTTGGATAAAATGGTGGAAGATGGAATCACCAATTTAACAACCGTATTACGTCCACCACGTCTTAAAGAACGCAAGTTTGCAGCTCTTACTTGACCGTGTAACTATGTTCTAACAGTGTATTTAGCTTCCCAAGTTGTTGTGACCCCAGTCCATACACCAGTGTTACTCCCATTCGACGCCCAACATGCCCTTCTAACGGGCTTACAAAGCCAGCTTGAGAATATCATCTACAACTGGGCCCTCAAGAACCACCCCAAGACTTTAAATGTTTCCATGTGGGATAGTCCAAGCTCCATAGAATTGCACCGCTGGCCAAGAATTCTTGGCCAGGTCCAAAATGCCATGCCAAACTTCCTACAAGGTCTCCCTTCTTCCATTCCAACAGAAGATGCATTAGGACCTCTTACATCACTACGGCATATCGCGGTTCATCGCATTCCAATTTTAGCGGAAACTGCGCTGGAGTATATCAGGTTCTCGGTTCAGGTGGCTAAGTACTTTGGTGATACGGCAGCCGTGACAAGGTTTACGCGCCTTGAGAAGGGATTCGCTCCGGCTGTTGCAAAATATCAACAACAACTGAAGACGATACAAAGTGTCGCTTCCACCCAAATTTACAAATTGGAGAGTCGACGGAGTGCGATCTTCAAGTTCCAGGAAAAGACGCTGTCTGTCATGTACGAACAGTTCAAGAAATATGGCGTGCGGAAATCACCGGAATTGACTTCATATATCGCGAAGACACTTACGGGGACTACCCCGCCTGCGGTATCCTTTGAGGATCAGAAGTTTATTGATGAGGCCCTGGAGACTTTGAAAGGTACGGGTTCTGAGATGCTTGGTCAGATTATACCTAAGGAACAAAATAAGGTTCAGGAGACTGTTGAAGCCAAGGGCTCTACGGAGACGACAAAATCCAAGAGCTTGACAAGCTCGGCAAAGACTGAGGAACCCGTGAAGTCAACAAAGGCCTCTTCTTCCACAAACACCAATCTTCCCAGTGCTAAGCTTGGTGACCAAGTATATACCAAGGAAGATATCACTACGTTCATTCGTGCCGCGAACTCGGGTCTCCTTCAAGATATCATCAACACCCATATCACCCAGACAACACCTGAGTTGCCAGCCACAGAAATCTCCAGTGTTGATGATGCGCCGTGGAATCCCACACTGGCTACCAACGCATGGATGCGCTTCAATAAACGGCAAGAGGATTCCGTCAACAACAATCCTATTCCTTTCTCTCTGTCTGATAATAACCAGTTACCTTCTGGTCTCAAGAAAGCAGTCAACCATGCATTTGAAACGTATAAGCCTAAGAAAGTGTCACCTCTTGACGTTGCCAAGGAGGGGCTGTTTATTGGGCCAAAACTATGGACTAAGCTTTTCCAGACCAAATATCGCGATGAGTATGCCAAAGCTCTAAAAGAATCTCGTGGCAAACAGGTCCCGCCGCTACCAGAGTTCGAAAAGTTCCAGGAACGGAGTGTCATTAGATCTTCCATGGCAAATATCATCATGGAAAACTATTCGCTGGAGCTTGAAGTTCAGCGGGCAGAGCAAATGATTGCGAGATACAAACCTGTTGGCTCACTACCATCACTCAAAAATTTTGAGAAAACTATTGTCGAATATATCCTGACCAAGTCGCCAAACTCACTGAGCGAAATGACTGCCAAGGATAAAACTCAATCCAGCTCATTGGAGTACTTTGAGCGGGCGGAGAAGTTGCTAGTGACTGAGCCTTTAGATGGCATGGCAGGATCATATTCTAATGCCTCTACGACAACTCCTGGTGCCGCCTCGCATCCTGTCTCTTATAATGTTGATGCTATCATGGAGAATCTGGGCGTGGTGCCTATGGTCGTGGGTAACAAGATGGAGACAAGAAGGGCTACTACTCCTTCCACTGCTACTAAGGCTGCTGAAGAGTCTAAAAGTGAGGTATCACCTACTAAGGTTGAAGCATCTGAGGCTAAGGCTGATCCCCCTGCTTCAAAAGATGAAGACCCGGTTGCCTCTCCGATTAAGCCTTCGGTGGAACCCGCTGTCGATACTAAGGTTAAGTCAGAGACCCACATTCCGGCTGCTGCTGTCGCTACCGCCGCTACAATCCCTACAGTTACGTCTGGTGTGACCGATATTATTTCTACTACTACGCCTACCACCACCGAAGTTGATAAAGTCGTCTTCCCTTCGGAAAATGCTACCAAATCGGGAATTGGCATAGTTGCTGATGCATCTGACCGTGCCGACTCCAGGCCAATTTTAGCTTCTCCTGAGAAGGTCGAAGAGGTGAAGGAAGCTCCGGTTGTAGATGATATCGCTGAGGCTGGCACGCCCCTGGCGACTCCCGCTGACACTTCTAATGCCGTCATCGGGGAGGATGCTACTGAAACGGACAATACAGTCATAACTGAACATCAAGAAGCTGAGGACTCCCCAGTAGTCAAGGATGTTGGAGGCATAGCGTCTGATGCTGTTCAACTACCAGAGTCAGTTGAAGTCCCAGTTGAGGCAGTTGATGAGCCTAATGTTGTGGAGACGACGGAATCAGAGGAAACCCCCGAACCCATAGTTGAGGAACCTGTTGTTGAGTCTACGCCTGAGCCAGTGGCGCCTGTGGAAGACCAGGTCGCGGAGTCGGTCGAGACTGTCACTACTGATGCCCCTGAAGATTCTGCTGTATCTGAAGAAACCCCAGAGGAATCTACTGAGTCCGAACCTTCTGGGGCCGTTGTTGAGTCTGAAGATACTTCCGAAGCTGTCGTTGAATCCGAGGATACCTCGAAGGTCTCTCAAGAAATCGAAGAGACTGACAAATCCTTGGCTGTCGATGAAAGCGAATCCCAGGAGGATGAACCCAGTGAAGAAGATTACCAACCCTTCCGTATCACTCCAGATGAAGACAGTTCTTTCGGCAGATTTGCTGACGGCCGTGGAGTTGCTATCAATGATATGGATGTCCCAGAAGACTACCCCGTCTCTCTACCCAATGAGGACTCCTCAAAGGCACCAGTTTCCGAATCTGAGTTTGAAATTGAGCAAGACGAACCGAGCCCTGAGACAGACGCCAATTCGAATCCCGCGGCTACGGAAGAAGAAATTAGCAAGAACGATGATGAGCCCGAGTTGGACGATCAAATTGCAGATCTCATCACTCGAACAATGGCTCAGGAACTTGTCCAGAATAAACCGTCCAAGAAGGAATTAATCGCGTTAGCGAGGGCAGAACGCAAAGCTGCCAAGGCTGCTCGCAAAGCTGCTAAGGCTGAGGCACAGAGAGTAGCTGCTCAAGAAAAGCTTGGAGCAGCAGCTAGCAAACTAGCTAATGCCAAAGCCAAGTTATCGGCCAAGCCCGCATTGCCAGCTGGCAAGCCTTCACTCGCGGGCCTAACCGAACTTCAACGAAAGCAACAAACAGCCAGGAGCCAGGTTGAAAAGACGAAGGCTGTGGGTGATGCTTGGAATGCGCGGTTACAAGAGCTCGAGGGTGTTGTCACCCCGCGTGAGATTGCACAGAAGAAGGCGGAGGAGGCCAGACGGAAGCAGCAAGAACTGCTTGAAGAAGCAAAGAGAATCGAGAGAGATGAGGCGATTCAGAGGAAGATTGATGAGATTGAGAGGACCACTGGCAAGGGTACGGTCGAGGTCTACGATCGGACGAACGATAGCTTCAAGGTACGAATCCATCCATCACGTGAGTTCCTAGAGAATCATGTGAAGAATCTTCAAGATGAAGGTAATCTAAGGTCGATGTCGATACATGAATCCATCATGAGGGAAATGAAGAAAAGGAAGGAGATGGAAGGAGACAACGGTACTCCTGAGATGTTCCAGGAGACGGGGGCTGCGGATGAGCCTATGTTCTTTGATCCGGAGCAAGCTAGGAAGTTTTTTGAAGAGAGAGAAAAGGAGAAACAACAGGAGGCAGAGGCGTCACCCGATGTGATAGAGCTACCCGCTCCAAAACAGGAACAACCAAAAGGGTTCTTGTCAAAATTGACATCGTGGTTCAGTTAGACGGCCGGTCGATCAACGGGTAGAACGTGGGTATGTTCATAGTGTAAGATAATGTGTGTATTGATTTATTTAGTTCTCCAACTCCTACGAAAATCACCACGGAAGGTTGAATTCCGGTCTGGTCATGTGTAACAATAGGATGTCATCATATCGATCCTACATCCCTATAGTTGTGATGTGACATGTACGACCTGCCATCTGAATTATCAGGTCTGGGGCGCCCAAGGCGAAGTTTCGATAATCCTCTAAGGTGGACGAGGCCTCATGCAGAGAGTCTGCCTTGCGTCATACAAGCTGGGCGTTCAACAACCCCTAGTAAAGTTTAATCCCCCTAGGTCCATGCATAGCCTTTGACAGTGGATCCACAGGGAACACTAACTGTAAATCTTTTTTTCCAGGTTCATACACTTTAAATTAACGGCTTACATAGATAGAACCTAGGGTAGTTACAGTTAGTATTGGGCATTTAGAGATGTGGCACATGGAACGTGATCAAATGACGAAAATTGGCCACAAGAAATCAATATGGCCGCACTTCAGCCACTGTTGGCGTTTTCGCGAATACGCCTGAAGACTTTCTTGAACGCAGCGGTCACTTTGGGCTGGGGCTCAGAACAAATTGTGAATAAGGTTCGACACGTTGAATTCAGAGGATCCAGATGCGGAGTCGGCCTCGTTCTGGGGGATTTCGATACTTCAGCAATCGGGCTAGGGTCGTGCGCTGATCAGATATGATTCAAAAGAAAGAGAATTTCCGGCTTGGTGGTACTTGTTACTTTCTGTTTCATAATACATTTATGTACTTCTTTTTTACGTTTCTAGACGTACCGGTATATACATACTTACATACATATATACATATATACACATATCATGCACCGTTCCTGGCTTTGGCTTTTCTTTGCCGTTTTCGTCACGGCTCTTTCGGGTATCTCGGAACGCGATCTTGGCAACAACAACCCGGGCCGCGCTTTACTCACTCGCAGACGAGGTGGTGGTGGTAGAGGTACGTCAACAGGCCCTCCCACGTGGGAACCAACAAGCGGCAACTAACCTTATATTTCCTTGCAGGAGGCGGTGGCGGCAGTTCAAAAGGTGGGAGCAGTAGCAGCAGTAGTAGTAGCAAAGGTGGCAGCACTAAGAGTGGTTCATCTACGTCTTCGACCACTTCTACCCGCTCATTCGGTGGTGGTACCTACTATGCTGGTGGATCTACCTCGGCCTATCGTGCCGGAAGCACTTCACCCAGCAGAATCGTTCCTATCTATGTGCCGATCAATTACCCTGGGTATTGGCCATACTGGCACTATAACTCGTGGTACTACTACTATGGCTCGGATTACCGCTGCTCCTACCACAACAGCACCACCAACCAAACAGAATCAAAGCCGGTTGTTTGTTCGTGTGCGGAGTACCAGCAATGTGGCTGTGACGGTAACACCAACACTACTTATCTCAACGAGATCATCGGCAATGGCACATATGCTGCTTTAAACAAGGCTCTGGCTGACGTCGCGACTATCAACAACACTGTCATGCTTATTATTAACGGCACCTTGGCCAATGGTACTTCGTCCGGCTCTTCAGTGGTTTCGGCTACCCCAATCAACTCTGCGGTTATGTATATTCCGCTAGCTATGGCGGTTTTGGCTGCAGTTTACGGTATTTAACGTATGGGTGGTTTTTTCATCGACGTTGTTTTTACGACCGGATCTTACGACCGGGTTTACTACGATATTTCGACAATAATTTAGTTATATATTATACGGTTAGGGTTATATCGATAAGACATGTTTTTTAGTTACTCCACTATAATTTGCGACAACATCAATTGACTTGAATGCTTCCACACATGACAAAACATTGGTCTTCTTCGGGGAGCTTCTCACTTTATACATTCTTTTAATCTCTGTCGATCTCTCGACCACGCGATCTTCAATAATCGATTCACCGCCTAAAATGAACGCCCACGCCCTTCTCACATCCCAAGGCTGGCGCGGCACTGGTCACACTCTCCATGCCCATAACGACCGCATCGGTATCCTCCGGCCAATTCTCGTCGCACACAAAAAGGACAACAGCGGTCTTGGCGCTGGTAAGGCTGCGACAGATCAGTGGTGGCTGAGCGCCATTGATGAGCAGCTTAAGGGTCTGGACACAAGCAAAGGGACGCCAAAACAAACAGTCAAGGGTGGTGTGTTAGGCCGCATGGATAAGCGGTATGCTCGATATGCGTTATACGAGAGTTTTGTGAAGGGCGAGGTTCTGGGAGGCACGAAGGAAACTGAGGAGGAGGCTACCGAGACGGGAGAGAGTGATCAGGGTGATAAGGTAGTAGTTGTGGTGCGCAAGAAGAAGGAGACTAAGGATGAGCGGAGAATACGGAAGGCAGAGAAACAAAAGAGACGCTTAGAGAAGGAAAAGAGACGCTTAGAAAAAGCGACGCGGAGGGCGGAAAAAGCGGCAAAGAAGGCTGCTAAGGCGGAGAAGAAGGCAGAGAAGGAACGGAAAAGGGGCCTTAAGGAGGAAAAGAGACGAGAGAAATAGACGGTTGGTTGTCAATGTGGGGTTTTGTATGATTTTCATTCAGCGTTGTTTTCTTGGTTCATGGGTAATAAACGGTTTATTGTTTTTTCTTTGTCTATATCAAGTTTCCTTCGGCGCCCGGCCAGCCTTGCCGGATAAAAGCCATGGCCGTGTCTCCCAGAACTCGTCCTTGATGATGTCAAGGTGCTCGATTGTGATCCGGGCCTTGGCCTTCTTCTTACGTTCCTTGTCTTGTTGGCTTTTGCTCTCGGTGACGGGTTCCCCACGGGCTTCGACCTCGGCGGTGACGTTGTGGCTTCCGGGCTCGACAAGTTCGTACTGGTGGGGTGTTAGTGCTGAGTGGGATAATATGAGTAGTATGACTTACGTCGCGGAAAACTACGCTGCCCTTTTTGAACATTTGAGGCTCGTTGTTGTAGTTGATGCCGAACTTGGAAAAGAGGAGTTCGTTTTTGTCGGCGGAGAGAGTTCCCTATGGTCACATGTTAATCATGGGACCTTATATCCAAATGTCTGTGATCTTACGGCAAGAGCTTTTTCCGCTTCCTTGGGCTCCATATTTCCCTGTTGGACGAGTGTCCAGAAGCAGGTGTTGTACAAGTTATTGATATGGCCTGGATATGTTAGTTTGTGTTAAACATCAAATTTCCCGTGTATACTTACAATCAGCCTGTCTCCAAGCAAGATAGTCCCGCAAGTTTGAAATAGAAGGGTAGCAAACAGCTCGTCCGTCAAACCCTGGCAATGGAGCCGTCAACTGAATATCAGGGAAGAACTGAGGCCAGTGGAAGATGTAGTTAGCAGTAAAGGTTGCTACAACCGTGGTTACAATTTTGCTAATTACGGTTAGTCCCTTTGAAGTCACAACCTTCTCCTTCTTGACTCACCTCGACCGTCTTTCAAACAACTTCGTATCTTTGTGGAAAACAAAACTATACTCGTCACTCTGACCATAGGCAATCGTGATGTCCGGTAACTCTGTGACAACAGCCCGAGCAGCTAGATTCATCAAGTCCAATGCCCTTTTGTCATTCGGCTTCTTGAATCCGTACTTGTGACATAATCTATCCAACAATACGTCAGTTCCCAACTCTCAACTATCGTGAGTTTCTAGGGTTAGACTGACTTGGTGAACCCTCTTCCGTCAATACGCACTACAATCCAGGTGTTCTGCAGAAGTGGATCTGGCTGCTCAAAGAGCCGGACATATTCGAATCTAGCTGTGTTAGTGAGAGGTCCTTTACATATCAAAAACTGAAATCTACCTTGAATTCGCCATTCTTGTGCTGTGACGTCGTTGTGTAAGAGTGAATCCTCACGCATCCATTCCTGCGAAAACTCACTTCACCCCGCCATCAAACCCTTGATTAAGTTCAACCCTACTATAGACCGCCCATCCTTGAACGTCGCTACCATCATTCCCAAATAAGAAACCACTCTGTGCCAACTTGGAGATCCATAATCCTTCCCAGAACACGTCTCTATCGTCTTTTGCCAGGGGCGGAAATTAGCCACGAGCGACAGGGATTTCCCGAAAGAAAAAAAAAAGTTGGGTAGCCTTGCGTGTTTTGTTTGTCAGCCTCGTCTAGACCTCATTTGTGGCAGTTGAACGTGGGGAAAGGGTTGTCATGTGGTAGACATCATCGTAAACTTGACTTCGTAAATCACAACACATGCACCACATTGAATATGAATCTATTGCTATCAGACGATTACCTGCTCCAGGACTACCCAGAACATATCACCAACACCGTTCGTTCTGGCCATGCGACCTGCCTGAGATATAACCACAAGGGCGACTATCTCGCCTCTGGTCGCGTCGATGGTACCGTCGTCGTTTGGGATATGGACACAATGGGCAGCGCGCGCAAACTGAGGGGCCACAATAAGACTATTAGCACTCTCAGTTGGTCGCGCTGCGGTCGTTACTTACTCTCGGCGTGTCGAGGGTGGAAAGCTATTCTGTGGGACCTTAGCACGGGAAAGAGACTACGTGAATTACGATTCAGAGCGCCGGTTTATACGGCGGAGGTCCACCCTACGAACCCGTATGTCTTGGACCACACATAAGCTTATGCGATCCGAAAATTAATTGTTTTTCTCTACATAGCTTCCTGTTTGTAGTGGCCCTTTTCGAGGAACAGCCCCTTCTAGTTGACGCTACAAACCCGCTCGACCACAGACGAGTAATGCCCTCTGTCAAGCCCCGCGACCCCTCCGAGCTCGACCCAGAAATGGCGGAGAAGTTCGCTAAAGAGGATGCCAAACAAATGACGACTGCAGCTATATTCACAACCAACGGAGACCATATCATTGCTGGTACAAACAAAGGTCGTCTGAACATTATAGAGACACAGTCCCTCGAGATTTTATACACAGATAAGATATGCGGCGGTGTTATTACCACCCTGAAAACTACTGGCGGCTCGGGCCGAGATCTCCTGGTCAACTCGCAAGATCGCATCATCCGTACATTCAAGCTTCCACGACTATCTGACCATAACCTCGACCACGATACTATACAACTTCCGCTGGAACACAAGTTCCAAGATGTCGTCAACAAACTGTCCTGGAACCATGTTACTTTTAGTGCTACTGGGGAGTATGTTGCTGCTTCTACGTACAACAACCATGAGCTCTACATTTGGGAGCGCAGCCATGGAAGTTTAGTGCGCATGCTTGAAGGGCCCAAGGAAGAACAAGGAACTATCGAATGGCACCCACACCGCGCCATGTTAGCAGCATGTGGTCTGGAGACGGGTCGTATCTACATTTGGTCTGTAACTAGTCCGCAAAAGTGGTCAGCGTTAGCTCCTGACTTTGCCGAGGTCGAGGAGAATGTCGAGTATATTGAGCGTGAAGACGAATTCGATATTTGGGCACAGGAAGAAATTCACCAACGTCGTCTCGATGCTGAAGATTCAGACGTTGATGTCTTGACCAAACCGCCGTCCAAGCTCTACGACGATCATGACGAGGACTCGAATACACCACAATTCTGTATGCCTGTTCTCTTTAACTTAGGCGAAAGTGATAGTGAGGAAGAGTTCATAGCAGTTTCCACCGGAACAATGCGACGAAGGAGCCCCGGAGAAGGCGAAGCTGGGGACGAGGAGAAGCCCGCGCCAAAGAAGAAAGCTGGTCGGGCACGGAGGAGATAATTGATTGTTAGTCGGACAGTGGACAATAGGTTACGTCTGTTCCCCGCTTTAATTGGTTCTTTTTGGTCGCGTTGTTCGTTTGTCAATGCGCGCTTCGAGTAGCATCTGGAATTGGCGCTTGTTCGGGTTGGACAGAAGGGACCTCATGAGATGATGAATCACGTTTTTGTTTTTTTGTTTACGTTGTGTACTTGCTTCAAAATGTCAAATCCCATATCTAAAACATCTTAACTTTGTAGTCGATGATGTAATTGCCTATATAATTCTTGAACTACTGTTCAAACGGCTGCCTTGTTGTCTCTGAATAGGCCAAAATGTTTACATGTCGCGCGTCTGTAGCGTCAACATAAATATGACCGACAACACAAACCCTAGAGCTCGAGGCAAATTTCAGCACTATTGCAGCGATGAGCCCCCATAACAATACACTATAATTATCATGTTACAGGCCAATTTGTGACACGTGACCCGCCTAGAACGATACTAAGACACGCCTAATGTAGCCTGCCGTTTCTTGTAGGACCATATGCTATGTCGTCCAGAGCCTTGTCCTTCCATTTTTTTTCCAACCTCTCCCTCCCACAAACACTCACGATTTCCAACTTGGCACACGCAAAGCTGTTGGATATCGCGCTTCATCGAGCCAGGAATCAGAGATACCATCACCATTGTGAGGCATCTCCCAATCGATACTTCGCGCTTCCAAGCTCGAATCGTGTTTTCATCTCTCGTTCTTCTTTGACATTACGCTCCCCGCGTCACGATTCACGCCTGTTGCGAATTCACCATTCACGCTCTTCACGATCTAGTTGCCGACCGTTCGTGATTCGCCATCCGCAACAACGAATTCTCTTGATACCCCCTTCTCCATCGGCACCTACAATTTCACGTTTTGCTTCGATTAAGCCTGGTCAATCGCTGCCATTAGACTCCTTGTTATCATTCACTCGTGGCTATCGCGGCCTCTGAATGCCATCGCTCTGGGTTCCGAATTGAACCTGCTTCTCAAGACCATCTGAGCAGCCGTTAACTCTGCTGTTCTCCCGTTGCTTCATCACTTGGCCATTTCCAACTTGGCCTTGTTGCTAGTACGGTCCATCGCGGTTCGTCAGTTGTCTTACCAGTTGACAAACCTTTGCATTCTCTAATTCGTCTTTTATTTTTCCATCGGCTTAGCACGATTTTGTATTTTATTCATTTGCTGCGTTTTCTCATTTCCTGTTTTTTTTTTCGTTTTATCGGCTGTCATTTGTTATACCACACATTCGCAATCGCGCAATATAACGCGCTTGATCTTTTTTCCCTCGGTCGCTAGATTTGACGGAGTTGCTTTTCGCTTATTCAACTACGATCGAATTACTCTGTTGACTTTTCACACCATAATATCTCCAACTTCACACACAACTACTTCAAAATGGCGAATCTCTACTTCACCCATTCGAGCGCTCCGCTCAAGACGGTCCAGGAGATCCAATTTGGTATCTTGGCTCCCGAGGAGATCAAGAACATGAGTGTCTGCCACATTCTCTACCCCGAAACTATGGATGAGATGCGGCTCAAGCCCCGTGAGAGTGGTTTGAACGACCCTCTTCTGGGTTCTATTGACCGTCAATTCAAGTGTAAGACTTGTGGTCAATCCATGGGAGAGTGCCCCGGTCACTTTGGTCACATTGAGTTGGCCAAGCCGGTGTATCACCCTGGATTCATTAAAAAAATTAAGAAGGTCCTTGAGTGTGTTTGTCACAACTGCAGCAAGGTCAAGGCTGATCGCGTAAGCTGCCACGTCCCAGTTACTACTCATTGCTGCCTTTTACTAACCGAACTAAACATGAATAGAGCGACCCAGAGTTTTTACGTGCTGTTAACACTAGAGAGCCCAAGGCCCGTTTCCACCGGGTGTGGGAGATTTGCAAGAAGAAGCGCATTTGCGACAACACGGACCAAGAGTCTAATGCTGTGCATGATACTTACGACCCGGATGGCAAAACTAAAGCTCCCGTTAACCACGGTGGTTGCGGAAACTTTGCTCCAGAGGTCCGTCACCAAGGCCTCACCATCAGTGCCAAGGTGGAGGCTAGCAACGAGGAAGGTGGCGCTAGCAACCGCAAGAAGGACCTTGTACCCATCACTGCCGAACAGGCTATGAACATCATGCGTCGTATCTCTGACGAAGATCTTCGTGACCTGGGTCTTAACGGCGATTACGCCCGCCCCGAGTGGATGGTTGTTACCGTTCTTCCTGTCCCCCCTCCTCCAGTCAGACCAAGTGTCTCCATGGATGGTACCGGTACTGGTATGCGTAACGAGGATGATTTGACTTACAAGCTTGGTGATATCATTCGCGCCAATTCCAATGTTAAGCAGGCCATGCGTGAGGGTTCCCCTATGCACATCCAGCGTGACTTCACTGAGTTGCTTCAGTACCACGTTGCCACATACATGGACAATGACATTGCGGGTCAGCCCCGTGCTTTGCAAAAGTCTGGTCGTCCCGTAAAAGCCATCCGTGGACGTTTGAAGGGTAAGGAGGGTCGTCTTCGTGGTAACCTGATGGGTAAACGTGTCGATTTCTCCGCCCGTACTGTCATCACGGGTGATGCCAACATTTCCTTGGATGAAGTCGGTGTACCACGCAGTATCGCTCGCACCCTCACATACCCAGAAACTGTTACCCCATACAACATCAGCAAGCTCCATGAGTTGGTCCAGAACGGCCCCAACGAGCACCCGGGTGCCAAGTATGTAATCCGGTCTGATGGTACCCGCATTGATTTGCGTCACCACAAGCGCTCCGGCCAGATCTCGTTGGAGTATGGTTGGAAGGTTGAGCGTCATTTGATGACGGGTGATTACATTGTGTTCAACCGTCAGCCTTCGCTGCACAAGGAGTCCATGATGGGTCATCGCGTCCGTGTCATGCCTTACTCGACTTTCCGCCTCAACCTTTCCGTCACATCCCCTTACAACGCCGATTTCGATGGTGACGAAATGAACCTGCACGTGCCACAGAGTGAGGAAACTCGCGCTGAAATCAAAGAGCTTTGCATGGTTCCACTCAACATTGTCTCCCCACAGAGAAACGGCCCTCTAATGGGTATTGTTCAGGACTCATTGGCTGGTGTTTACAAAATGTGTCGTCGCGATACTTTCATGAACAAAGAACAGATCATGAACTGCCTTCTCTGGGTTCCCGGATGGAATGGTATAATTCCCCAGCCTGCCATCCTCAAGCCCCGCCCACGTTGGACTGGCAAGCAGCTGATCAGTATGATCATTCCTACTCAGATCAGTCTGCACACCAAGCCCGACAGTGGCGAGGCCAACCCTCTTAGAGATGAAGGTGTACTTGTCCAGAGCGGAGAGCTGTTGTTTGGTCTTTTGACTAAGAAGAATGTCGGTGCCTCTTCTGGTGGTATTGTCCACCTTGCTTACAACGAGCTTGGTCCTGCTGGTGCCATGGCTTTCTTGGTTGGTGTCCAGCAGGTCGTTAGTTACTGGCTTTTGCAAAATGGTCACAGTATCGGTATTGGTGACACCATTCCCGATAAGGTTACCATTGAGAAGGTGCAACTTCACATTGACGAGGCCAAGGCCGAAGTCGAGGATCTCACTACGCAAGCTACCACCAACAAGCTTGAAGCTCTTCCTGGTATGAATGTTCGTACCACTTTCGAGAACAAGGTTTCCATGGCCCTGAACAAGGCTCGTGATGACGCCGGTAAAACTACCCAGGCTTCGCTGAAGGATCTCAACAACGCTGTTACCATGTCTGCCTCTGGTTCAAAGGGTTCGACCATCAACATTTCTCAGATGACTGCGCTAGTCGGTCAACAAATTGTTGAGGGTAAGCGTATTCCTTTCGGTTTCAAGTACCGCACACTCCCTCATTTCACCAAGGATGATTACTCGCCCGAGTCTCGTGGTTTCGTTGAGAACTCTTATCTCCGTGGTCTCACTCCCAGTGAGTTCTTCTTCCACGCCATGGCTGGTCGTGAAGGTCTTATCGACACTGCTGTCAAGACTGCCGAGACAGGTTACATTCAACGTCGTCTGGTCAAGGCTCTTGAGGATGTCAGTGCCAAGTACGATGGTACCGTTCGCAACTCGCTTGGTGATGTAGTACAGTTCCTGTACGGTGAGGATGGTCTAGATGGTATTTACATCGAGAAGCAGAAGATGGACCACCTTAACTGCAGCAACAAGGCTTTTGAAAAGCTATTCCACATCAACTTCATGACTGACGATTCCTCCGAGCGTCTCAAGATCACTGAGGCTTTGGAGTACGGTCAGGACTGCCTTGGAGATCCCGAAGTTCAGAATCTTCTCGATGAAGAACTTGAAGCGCTGCGCCAAGATCGTGAAGAGATCCGTAAGGTCAATGTTAAGGGCGAGGATGCCATGCAACTCCCACTTAACATTGTTCGTATCATTGATATGGCTGCTAGCCAATTCCACATTTCGGCTTCTCAGCGTTCCGATCTTCGTCCCGAGGACGTGATTCCCGCTGTCCGCAACATGCTTAACCGCATGTCGATTGTTCGTGGTACTGATCCGATTTCAATTGAAGCTGATCGCAACGCTACGATTCTCTTCAAGGCGCAGATTCGGTCTCGCCTTTCGTACAAGCGTGTGGCTATGAACAAGCGTCTCAACAAGCTTGCTTTCCAGCACGTCCTTGGAGACCTTCAGGCGCGGTGGGACAAGGCGTTCATTAACCCCGGTGAGATGGTTGGTGTGTTGGCTGCCCAGTCAATTGGTGAGCCTGCTACGCAGATGACCCTGAACACTTTCCATTTTGCTGGTGTGTCCAGTAAGAACGTTACTCTCGGTGTCCCCCGTTTGAAGGAAATTCTTAACCTTGCCACGAACATCAAGACTCCGTCTATGCAGGTCTACCTTGACCACGCCAACGCTAGCCAGGAGGAGATCAAGAAGCTGCGCAGTGCTGTTGAGTTCACGACGTTGCGCTCAGTGTGCGCCATGACGGAAATCTACTACGACCCTAATATCCAGTCAACCCAGATTGAGGCTGATACGGATATGATTGAGTCGTATTTCATGATTCCCGACGAGACGGATAACACTATTGGCCGTCAATCCAGATGGCTTCTGCGTGTAACTCTTGACCGTCAGAAGATGCTTGACAAGGGCCTTTCAGTTGAGGATGTCGGAAACAAGATTAAACAGGAGTACCCCAATGATCTTGCTGTCATCTTCTCGGATAACAACGCCGAGGAACAGGTTATTCGTATCCGGTCCGTCAAGGACATGTCCGAAAAGGATGAGGACGACGGTAGCGCCATTGAGGATGATGTCATGCTGAAGCGCCTGGAAGCTCACTTGCTCGACTCGCTTACTCTGCGTGGTGTCCCTGGTATTGAGAAGGCTTTCTTGACCAAGGGTACGATTCTTGCGGAGGACAACACTGGTGCTTTGATTGCCAGCAAGACTTCTGATCTTTGCACTGAGTGGTACCTGGATACGTCTGGTTCAGCTCTTCGTGAAGTGTTGACTGTTCCTGGTATCGACACTTCTCGTGTGTACAGTAACTCGATCTGGCAGGTATTTGAGGTGTTTGGTATTGAGGCTGCTCGTTCTGCTCTTTGTCGTGAGTTGACCAACGTGTTGGCCTTTGATGGTTCGTACGTTAATCATCGCCACATTGCATTGTTGGTTGATGTTATGACTTACCGTGGTACAATTGCTGCTGTGACGCGTCACGGTATCAACCGTGCTGACACTGGTGCTCTCATGCGTTGTTCTTTCGAAGAGACGGTGGAGATTTTGTTGGATGCCGCTAGCAGCGGTGAGCTTGATGATTGCCGTGGTATTTCGGAAAACGTTATGCTTGGTCAGCTTGCGCCCATGGGTACTGGTTCCTTCGAGGTGCAGCTTGATCTCAAGATGCTGCAGACTGTTATTTCTGACAGTAACCGCATTGGTGCTATGGGTGGTGTTCCTTCCCACGGTGATGGGCTGGACGGTGCTGCGACACCTTATGATTCTGGCTCGCCGATGGGTGACAGTGGTTACGTCAGTGTTGGTTCGGACATGGGTAACTTCTCTCCCATTGTTGCTGCGGGTAGTGAGTCTCCTGCTGGTCTTGGGTCGGAGTACGGTGGCTTCCGTGCTGGTATGCAAAGCCCTGGTTTCTCGCCTGGCCATTACTCGACGTCGCCTACGTCTCCGCTCAACGCCATGTACTCACCAACGTCGCCTAACGCCGGCTACTCTCCTACTTCTCCTATGGTGAACATGGGTGGTGCTCGCTACTCGACGTCTCCTTCGTTCAGTCCTACGTCGCCATCATTCTCCCCTACTTCTCCAATGATGCGGCCGACGTCTCCATCGAGCCCCAACTACAGCCCTACGTCGCCCAGTTACTCACCTACGTCTCCAGCTGCACGCCACTACTCGCCCACTTCGCCGCAGTATGGGTCTCCTACTTCGCCGAACTACTCCCCTGCTTCTCCCAACTACAGCCCGGCGTCGCCCAACCTTCACGGAGGTCCAACTTCGCCGTCGTACTCTCCTGCTTCGCCAACGTGGTCTCCTACTTCTCCTCAGGCTTACTCTCCAACCAGCCCTACTTTCCAGCGCAGCCCGGCGCAGGGATCTCCTACCAGCCCTGGATATTCGCCAACGTCGCCTCAGTGGTCTCCCCGGACTCCTGGTCCTGGCAACGGTGGGTCTGGCAGCTCTTAAGTATAGGACTCCAGGTAAAATGTGGTGGTCAAAAGGTGTTGGTACTTTAAGGGTGTTGGCGGGCGAGTGTTGGAGGGGACTACTTGGTGTTTTTTATGCAAGCATATTGTCGGGTTTCATATTTTTTTTTGGTTGTGTTTTTTTCGGCGATTGATTTTACTGGTTTTATTTTTCGATTTTGTGTTTCTCGTTGGTGCACTGGTGTTTTCCCGGGCGCAATGCTTATTAGGGAAACGTTATCATTGTTTATGTTCTTGTTTCGGGTTACGGGTTATGTTATAGAGTTTTGCGACAGTTGTTGATGCTGCAAAATATTTCAATTGATTGTGTTTTGTTCATTCCGTTGATATGAAATAAAGGTGATGATGATGATGATGTATAGCTAGTGTAGAGATGTCGTTGGTGGTGTTGTTATTACAGTGTAACCCTAAGTCACATGAGTAAATCGACATGCGGGCAGCGGGTTGTGACGGGCAATCACGTTCTGACATGCAGAATCGGCAGGACCAGATTTAACCGTAGGGCAGGAAAGGTTAGGGGGACTTTGGCAATTGGCGAGATATGTCGTAGGTTCCGATGCTAGGAAGAGGAACTCGTTTGGCAAGGGCGTGGTGAATTGGTGGAAATTTGAGGGCCTCAAGTTTTGAAGTTACGTGGGGTTTCTTTTTTTTTTCTTTCTGGGTGAGTACGAGAGGGTAGGAGGGCAACAATTTGTTGGATATTGCGGTTTGGGGGCGGGGCGAGTTTTTTTCTTTTTGGAAGGAGGGATATGTGGGTGGTTGTTGAGTTTGGAGGAAGGATGACGAGGAGAGCTGGAATGGAATGCGGAATGGAGAAAGTACGCGATTTGGTGGTTGAGGAAGTTATGTTTTGGAATCAAAGGGAAAGGGACGACGGAAGGTACGGCTGGCCAGCTGGCCGGGGTTCTTTCGGGCACGGATTTGGGTTCACATTTTTTAGGTGAGGGTTAAGTTTAGGTAGGTAGGGATTGTGGTACAGATATGGTTATATTTCAAGCAGACAAGTAAGCTACATGGACGAATAGGAAACTGGATTGATCAAGTAGCGGGAGGATATATTCGGCACAGCCGAGAGAGAGGAGAAAAAAGAAGTGAAGAAGGAAAACAGAAACAAGTTACAATCGAAGAACATCAAAGAAGAACCAAGGAAAACAAGATAGAGAAGGAAAAAAGAAACAAGCAAAAGAAACCGCCGGGAAGTATACACAAGAAAAAAAAGAAACAAACAAAGACTGGCCATCAAAGAAGATTTGAATAACCACCCACGGGTGAATCCTCCTCCACCGGGTGACGCCGAATAAGGGGAAAGGGAAGACCTGTGAGACATTTTGGAATGGTCAGTCCGGAAGATTCCCTTGCAGAAGTGTATTGTATTGTACATATGTATGTATGTACGTGCACGCGGAAAGTTGGACTGACTTTAGCTGGGTTTTTGGAGGTGGTCAAGAGGCGAGTTCAGTGCGGGCAGTCGACGGAGCAGTTTTCGGATACTTGAACTTTTTCTTTTGTTACTGTGCAGGCTTGGCCTGTGGACTTTAGAGCACATGGGATGATTTGCTCGAAGATGGCGCCGCAGGTGTAGACTTGTACGTATTTTTTGCACATTTTGAATATGGTGGTGATGGTGATGATGATGTTTGGTGAACTTGGTGGACGAAACGACGGACTGGTCGGGTAGTTATATATATCAGGAAAGATGATAAAGATGGTTGAATGGAATCCAGAAAGTAAGCTGATGTAGTTAAGTGATGGTGTCTTATTCCTTCCTTCATCGTCAGGTTCCGGGATGAGGTGCGGCGATGGCTCCCTTTATATACATTGCAGGACGCTCCTCCCGAAGTTTTGGCACGCGAAATCCACGAAACGGCAACAAGACATGACAGGGCCCGGTGCACATAGCCAGGTAGAAGGTTTTTTTTAGCCCGTCAGCGTAGCGGAGACCTCGGAGGTGATGTTGTCCAAGGCACCAAATGGTTGTGGTTGTGGTTGTGTGTGTATGTATTTCTGCTTGTATTGGCTACTGATGGTGTCTTTCAAGGGGGAGTATGTTCACTAGAGGCTTCAAAGTAGACAAAGAGGACTGTCTCGAGGTAGATTCGAGGGCGTATAGACTTGTTTTTTTCAAGAGGATACACCCCCCCTTCCTTGCGTGGAGGGGACACCCCTCACTTCATTGATCAACCTGGGTTTACTTGGTTCCTACTTGCTAGAAAGTGGTTCCCTTGGCATGTTGAATTGACAGAAGACATATAACAGACAAGCCAGGCCAGGCACTACACTCCCTCGCAGGTGTTGGATCAGAAAGGCGCAGATTCCCCCCATGTCGGATATGAATTGAATAGCATCCTCTGTTGGTTTTCCGCAATCAAGCCCAGTTGAGCGAGTGTAACGGGGGTGAAGGAGTTATCGAAAGAAGAAACAGAAACATATGTATGTATGTACATAGATTGCACAAAGGAAGCCCATCCAAAACCCCAGGTCTGTCTGTCCTTTTGAGTTGAGGCGTACATACAGGGGGCGTGTGGCCGATATCTTGGACCAAGACAAGCATCTTTACTCTCCATTGTTCTTTTTTGTCGTGCGCTGCACCTCATGACCCTAATACGGAAAGGCGTACAAAACAGCCCGGTACCACAAGATCTACAAGCCGGGGTGTGCACGGGGGAGGGACATCTACATGTGTATGTCCATACCTAAAGCGCAGAAGAAAAAACCAACAACAGAGAAAAACCGTCCATCAGTTCTTTCCGCCTCTGGAAAGTCTCCCAGTGCGGTAGGTGCCTTACCTTAGTGTGGACCAACAAGTGAGCATCCGGAAAGGGAAGGGGGTGTGTAGATTTACTTCCTTTTTGTGCGGTCCGTGTTTTGTCGTTGTTGATTTCACGCTGTTTCCTTTTTTTTTTGCGGAACGATTTATTTGACTATGAAGGAAGGGAAGGGAGGGTGTGTAAGCAATAAATTAACCCTGGTCTATGTCCAGCGAACAGGGTTATATTGCCATGTGGGTTAATCTGGGCTGGACTGGAGAAAGGGAAAAAAAAGAAAGAAAGAAAAGTCAACCTGGCTATGAAAAGTGGTTGTGACGAGCTGAGGCCACCGAGATGGGGAAGGGACAATGACGGGACGATTTGGTCGTGTGAAGGGGTCATGACGATGGCGGAGAGAAGGCTTGGAAGAAGGGTAGATGCCTTGTAGGGAGGTTTGATTGTAGATGGACATGTTTTGAAAGACCAGTATACGTGACCCGGCTGATCGCGGCTGTTTCAAGAATGGCTGTGTTTTGTGGATAGCCGGACGTCTAGTGCGGCAGCACCCGGGATGAACGCATGGTTATTTTGCCGATGGAGGTGGAAAAGAGAAGGAGTAGGAAGGAAACTACATAGATGATCTCGTTCCTCCATCGGATCATGGTATAGTCATGCGTAACATGTTTCTATCCAACAAGGCAACTTGAAAAGTCAAAAAGATCCCATATTGTACATACATACATGACATCGTCCATCCGTTGGTTCAATCGCTTCCCTTTCTAATAAGCGCCTAGACGCCTGGAGAGGGGAAAAAGACAAAGTTGATATATACATTGTCCGTACAAACCCTCAATCAATCAACAATGTTCCTTCTTCGGACCCTCTTCACCCTCTATCGGCAAAAGGTCCAACCATTGTAACTTGCAAACTTCCAACATGTATTTACAATAACGCCTCCTCCCTTGATTGTAATCTCCCTCCGGAAAACTCTTCCTTCATTCTTCCTCCAGTGGGATATCCAACAATGTCTAATCTGAGCTTCGCCGGTAGACAACACACAAACCATAAATTTGAATCCTCGTCAATATTAACCCTTGTTCGGATTAGGGTATATATGAAGTGGAGTTTAGTTTGTGATACTCTGAGTGGAATAATTGACCGTCCGTCGTACGTGTACATACATCTAAGTAAGAATAGTGTGTGCGTATATAGTTTCCACATCTGATTTCACAGTCTTGAATGAAGTCTATCTATAGTGAACACTACAACCAAACTCTACCTATGTACATATGTACATATCTTCATTATCTGCCCCATTCATCCACATACAATCCCATCTTCCTCGCCCCATCTCCCCGCCCAAGAAATCAACCACAAATTGTGAAAAAAAAAATATCCAACAAAACCCGCATCCTCCGGCCCTCCCCTCCTTCCTTCCATCTTTCCCAAACCGCACCTGCCCCGTCCTCATATTCCTCCTCTCCTTCCATCAAAACCTCCCGCCCAAAACAAGCCATATCTGCCCCATCTTATATCTCGATAACGTACACACATCCCCTCATGCATTGTACAGACTCGAGAGTATGTCCCCGCTCTTTCCCTTCCCATCATCTTCTCTTCCCCCATATCTCGCCTAGGGTTCCCTGTCCATGGAACAAGCAACTTCACTTTGGCTCTTCCCCCCCGGCTTTCCTTCCACACAAGAACAGAGAATCCACTTGCCGCCTCCCTAATAAGGAATCACGTATGCATGTATTTACGCCCGGCATCTGTTTCTCTTTTACCATCGGTGCCGTTCACATCCGATGCTTAATGTAGATTACATATTCCCGGGCGGACAAGTTCCTCACTTAAAGTTTATGTGGGTTGTTGGAGCGGAAGACCACATCGCCTAACCTAGCCAGCCCATCAAAGTACACACATTGACAAGAAAGGTAAAAAAAAGAAGGAAGCCAAGCAATACAAGGCAACCCCAGACGCGGAAGACCCGCCCGGCCCTTACCTCAATCTATCCGTCAGCACGTGATGTAACGCCGTCACACCCTCGCTTTGCAAATTAGCACAAGTGACGAGTGTCAGGGAGTAGCCTGTCAGGCTTTAGGTCGGGTTTTCGTTTTGGTCGGGCCTGGGATTGGTACATACATAGTTGGGCATATTGAGTGCGAGCTTGATGCCTGTAATCACAGAGTTCCAGTGACATGATGGTGATGGTAAAAGGGCATATTGTGCCCCCCTGGAGAACCAGTACGTGCAGTGCTAAAGTGCCATAAGATGGCTATAGGTAGAGCTGGTTGAGAAGGAACCTTGGTTGAGTTTTGGGCGTGGTGGAGTCTGACAAGTGACACTTGTACATACTTGTCGTGGGCCTCAGGCCTCGGAAAGTCGGTGCAACGAAGGAATCGCGGTATATTGAGTTGTCCGGAGTGGATTATCGAATCCGCACGAGCCATTACTTGACGACTACTATAAACCAATTCGGATGTCTTGAAAGCTGTCGAGGTTCTACTGACGTATGTATGTATATACATGTATATCGTCTGTAGTATTTCAAGGAGTCTAGTCAAGTCGGGGATGGCTTGTCTTTCCGCTCATGGTATTTGTCAACCTACTATATCACCATGTATTCTACCTCAAACAACCCAACAAAAAGAGCAGGAAGAATTCATACACACTCCTCATCGCCAAGACTAGCCAACTACAAGTCATCTTCTCTTTCCTTAGGCCCTTCTGTACATAGTCAGTCACATTCTCAGATCCTGCTATTTTTCCTACTCCTTCCCTTGAACTCCTATGTACATACATACATACTTGATTCCACCACGCAATATCAAACATGAAGCCACTTGTCCCTCATAAACTCTATTCGTCCCCACCTAAATCCAAAAATCACGAGACGATAAACGCATAAGCTGTTGGTTCGTCATACCTGTTTATCCAGACACTCATCAACTCTTTACCCGCTACCCCATTTGGGGGCCTCAAGTTCGCCGTAAGTCTGATGACATGGCCAAACTGCTGATCCACTTACACTTGCACTACCAACTCCATCACGATATCCATCATCTGCCATGCATCTGTCATCTGCCGTGCCGCGTTCCTAGTTCACCGAAGCCGTTACAAGTTGAATCTCACACATACTCGACAAGCCCGATGCCGAGCCATTTCAAACATGCCATCTAATCCAACCCTGTGCCTCTGTACTGCCTTCCAACATCATCCAACATGGTCTTTTACTTTGATCTGTTGTCCATCTTCGCCCCTATTCCACGCCACCATCGCCGTAACAGCCACACCTCCGCAAGAAGAAAAAAACAGAAAAAAAAAGTCACATGTTCTACTGTGCCTATGAAACCATGTCGCTCACTTTTACACTCACGTCTACAAACTCACCCCGCACATGAAAAAAAAACTAGGATATCCCTTTCTAATCGCTGCCCCGCTGCCGCTGCATCGCCACCTGTATGCTTGATTTTCAAACCTATAGCCACCAACATTCCAGCCCATTCAGCTTGAAAAAACTCTACCAACGTACACTACTAAAGTCTATATACCCCAGCACCAGTCCAACACCTTTCTGCATGCCATCACCCACTCCTGCATACCGTCGGTTACTTTTACTGACCAAGATTCAAAGTCGTCGTGAACGGAATTTTGTGCTCCCTAGCCTAGCCGGGGGCCTGTTCGTCCCTTTTGAATCCTGCATGCTGATTGGTTGGCGTCTAAAATTCAGCCAATCAGGTGTAAGACTCAATATTAAGCGCCCGGGCGGCCGAATCCAAGCGCCGCAACTAGATATATCGAATCCGGAAACAACATCATCAGCCGAAACAACCGCCAAAAAAAGCTCGCATTTTGCTCTTCTGTTGTCGCTTTGTTAGGTCAGAACCTCCTCATATCGGCTGTCACGAGCTTGTATGCCTTGCACAGCAGTTACAGAGGCCATGGCTGGAGACCTCAGTGGTTCCTGACAGTGGCCATATAACCCGGCCGCCAAATGCAGAAAGCAACCGACCGTTTCAGACGACCGCCTATTGTATGTATGTACATTGTACCCACCTTGAACCGAATGTGTCACCGCTCTGCGCCTCCTCTCGTCTCTTCCAGTCTACCTCGTGTGCAATTTCCCGCCAATCTCCAACATCAAACAACCAACCTCGCCGTCTCGTTGTCTCGTTGTCTCGCCGTGTGACTACCTACTGCAACTGATTCCTATACGAGCCATACAATTCACATTGCCCCCCTCCCCCCCGGCATTCGTAATTCCCGTCTACTCTCTACTTACACGCCCCCTCGCTCTTTCTGGCTGTCTTCTCGCCGAGTGCTCCCATTTCATCGTCATAGGCCCTTGAACCCCGCATCCACATCTGCACCTTCATGTTCCCACTTGTTGGAACCTGACTGGTACTTTTGGCTCCCTTCGCCTCTTCCTACTTGTCCGTCCAAGCCACACGCAACCAAACAACTTGAGAGACTACTGTACGTACGTACATACAACATACAACGCTTCATCCTTCTTTCTCCCGTTCCTGCAAACTTCCAACCTTCCTTCCTTCCTTCCTTCCTTCCCTCCTTGTCAATAGACAACACCGTCGTGCTCTCTTGTTTCGTTGGATCGTCTATTGTCTCGCCCAGCCTCTCATTTCCCTAGGCCCGTGAACTTACATCACACTCGGTCCGTCTCTAGCTTGGTCTTCCAACAACATTCATATGCCCCTTGACTGTCTGTAGTGCGATCCGTCATTGCAACTATAGTCTCGCTTGAAACAAACATCCACCAACGTGCTGTCATTTACATGAACACACAAGGCAAATCGGTGGGTCTAGAGATCATCCCATTGTTGGATCCATGTTGGACTTGTTCATAAGGATTGCAACTCCTGGTGATCTAACCTCCGTCTGTAACCAACGGGTTCTGTCATTGTATGTACACTCATGTCTTCAAAACACCCTTTTGCTTCACTCACCTTGTATTCTGATCCTACCACATCTTGTTACCATGTCGCCATGAGATCACTACCTAGTTCATATTCCTCATCAGCTGATACAATAATCGGCTGCCCTTCCGATTCCGATAAGGCCAGGTCGATATCCGAGAGTTACGCCTAGCTCATGGGATCTTCTCTTGTTGGTTCTTCGTGGTATTCTACACCTGTTGGTGACCTCGGTTTAGAACTTGCCGATTTAGTCTACACATGTACATCACAGTCCTCCAATGGTAGTACTCGCGTCTGGACCTCGTCTACTCGCTTATATCTCTCCACTTAACCAATGGAACATTACAATTCCCGTCGGGAACCCGCGAGAGTAAGCCGGGTAGGACCGGTAATATGTACCGGAAGTAAGACCGATGGAGAATAGCAAGCCGCAGCAACCAAGACCGGTCCCGAGATTTCTGCACTAAAAATCACCGTCATGATTCCACACACCAGTGTCTTCAACTACTCACCATTCTCCACTCATGTCGTGTCTCCCATTTTTGGCCCCCACGTAACACAAGCCCAGAGACCCCCCAAGTCAAAGCCAACTATCCCTTCCCACCATCGTGTGGGGTCCGTGAACCCACAAAAAGGTTGTCTCCCGGACAAAAAGATATCTCCTCCGGACAGGCTTGAACTGTCAACCTCCTGATTGCTGAACTGATGAAGTTCGTAACAGTCAGACGCGCTAGCCAATTGCGCCACAGAGGAATTGTTGATGACTGGTGATGTGTTGTCGGGTTTTATGAAAGTGGGGGGCCAAAGTTTGGGTGTGTGAGAATCGTAAGACTGGAGGTTTGTTGATCTTTAAGCGGGCGTTTAGTCGGCTGATCGACAGGTCTTTGTTACATCTAATATCAGGTTAACTTATCCCAAGGTGTGTGTGGATATTTGCTTTTGATCCGGAACTGTTCAAGTGGCGGCAACCAAGGTCCCGAAGCGGATTTAGAAAAGTGTGATGTGAAGTGAACAGAAGGGGGAAGTTGATGTCTCCTGTGTCTATTTTGTACATACGCCGGGTGTAATGTCTGTCTGTCTATAGTAGCCGTCCACATCTTACATCAGTCATGTGACTTGCATTCTGATGATCTCCTCTGTGTAACCCTTACATGGCGAGTAACCCACAGCGCAATGTTTTCAATATAACTCCGTTTATGACAAGTCTCTTCCACATACGACCATAGCCTGCGGAAAATACGGGGTCCCGTCTGCTCCCCCATAGTCAAGCCACAGAGCCGCTGGATTAGTAGTACGGTGGGTGACCACGTGCGAATACCCGGTGTTGTATGTTTTTTTTTGTTCATTCCTGTTTTACTGGACTTATTGATTGTGGTTTACCGGACATCGAAACTGTGGACGCTGGATTCATTCTTTTTTTTTGACAAAGTTGCGGAATTCTTGGTATATAAGGTTAGTTTTGGGAATCCCACCAACAACACCAGCATTGGTGGTCTAGCGGTTAGGATCTTCGCCTTCCAAGCGAAGGGTCCGGGTTCGACTCCCGGCCAATGCAACTGTTTGATAGTTCTTGTACATCACGAGAACATCGTTTTTTTTGTGTTGTGATCTGGTGGATACATTATTATTGTTGAATCCTTTATGTTATATATGTAGATATTGTGACAACACTAACTTTTTGATATGTAGATATCCTAGTTTCCACTTCGGCCCGTTATGAGATAGTGACTATATTAAGAGTCCGGGTTCGGAGAATAAATATCAAGACTCATATTTACGTCCGTATATGTGTAAATGAGAACTAAATCAATCATGTATAAACAAAGAGTCTCCATGAACGGCATCCTTCCTCCGTTTGACATGTGAAGCCAAAGGCGCCATAGCCTCGGTCAAGTAACATCAGTGTTTCCCTTCCCCACGTATCGACCATGTCTTTGGTAATACCCCATCAACGGCTTACCTTATTCTTCATCCCATTGGCCGTGCTCAGTCAAGTGGCCAAACAAGCGAGGAATGTCATGCAAACTATGACTACCCCAGGTTGTCAATTCAATGTTGGTGATACTCGACATGTTCAGTTACACTAGGGTTATCTATGAACTTGATAGACGATGTAGGGTTGTTGGAGTTGAGTGGTGTAAGGATCGATAAGGAATCAGCTAATCAAGCCTTGTGGGATTATTTTACGTGAATGATTTAGTTCGAATCAACGACTTACGGTGTTGGTGAGTTTGTAGGGTTAGTTGGCGCGGGGGATGGCGACCGACTAGACAGATAGTGCGGGGTTGACAGGTATGACTTGACAAGGTCCGTCAATATTACATCTTTTAAATTTGTAAGTTCTTCAACGATAAGCCCAGTAACTCACCATCACCGTCCCAAAGCTAACCGTCAATCTTGATAATCAAAGTCGATATCCAAACCACTCAGCACCGCGACGTCAACAACCCACGATCCCAAATACAACGTTGCCGACGGCATGTATCCAAAAACAGGCTAGCGTAAGCCTCTTTCTCCTTCCTCCGCAACTTTCAAGTAACACTGCGTTTACACTTTTGCAAAGGATGCAAGATAAGGAAGCTGTGCGTGGCAGGGAAGCGGGGGTTTTGGGTAGACGTGCAGGGGTAGCTTGGTCTTATAGATAGATAACGGCGATGTGGGGCCTTCCGTGGCCGTGGTGCGGATGGCCGTGGTGGAGGGGAACATATAAAGATGGGGTCCGGGGAAGGTGCTTTGGGTGGTGGATGAAGTGGTTGTTGCTTGTATTGTTATTCACCTTGTGTTACACTTTTTATATAGCTGGTCTGGGCTTTTTTTTCGGTGTGGAAGTTACTAAAATAGTTTGTGCAAACTTGGTGATAAAATATCGTATCCACAATCAACTACATACATACGTCGACACCATCCAGGATGTCAAGTACCGAGCATGCGCTTAGCCAAGGCACCGGCTACGGCGTGGTACTTGGCCTTGGCTTCGCCTTTGCCATTGGTAAGTTCCTTGTCCATTCAAGAATAACCAAGACAGTAACTAACCCACCCGTCCGCAGCCATGATCCTCACCACATACATCCTCCGCCGCTACAACAGCGAGCTCCAAACATCCGAAATGTTCAACACAGCCGGGCGTACCGTGAAATCCGGCCTCGTCGGGTCAGCCGTCGTTTCCTCATGGACATGGGCGGCAACTCTACTACAGTCAACGGCGGTATGCTACAAGTATGGAGTTAGTGGACCGTTTTGGTATGCGTCTGGTGCGACGGTGCAGATTCTTTTGTTTGCCACGTTGGCGATTGAGTTGAAGAGACGGGCTCCGAATGCGCATACGTATTTGGAGATTATCAAGGCGAGATATGGGACGGTGGTGCATCTTGTGTTTATGGTGTTTGCGTTGGCGACGAATATTTTGGTCTCGTTGATGCTTATTGTGGGTGGGGCGGGAACTGTTACGGCGCTTACGGGGATGAACTCGGTTGCTGCTATCTTCCTTTTACCCATCGGTGTGGTGATTTACACGTTGGTCGGAGGTCTCAAAGCCACGTTCCTAACAGACTGGATCCACACGTTCATCCTCCTTATTATAATCATAATCTTCTCTCTAACAACATACGCCACCTCCTCAGCCCTCGGGTCCCCCTCGGCAGTGTACGATGCGCTCCTCGCCGCGGGAACATCACACCCGATCGAAGGCAACGCCGGCGGCTCCTACCTAACCATGCGATCACGCGAAGGCGCCATCTTCTTCGTCATCAACATCGTCGGCAACTTCGGCACAGTGTTCCTAGATAACGGATACTGGAACAAAGCCATCGCTGCATCGCCGGTTCATGCGCTCCCAGGGTATCTCATCGGTGGGCTTTGCTGGTTTGCTATCCCGTGGTTAACGGCGACGACGATGGGGTTAGCGGCGCTAGCTTTGGAAAGTTCGCCTGCCTTTCCGACGTTCCCGTTGCGTATGTCGGCGGCGGAGGTGTCGGAGGGGTTGGTTTTGCCGTATGCTGCGGTGGCGCTTTTGGGGAAGGGGGGTGCGGTTGCGTCGTTGCTTATGGTGTTTATGGCGGTGACTAGTGCGACGAGTGCGGAGTTGATTGCGGTGTCGTCTATTTTGACTTATGATTTATACCGCACGTACTTCAACCCGAGTGCGGCGGGGAAAAACCTTATCTATATGTCCCACACGATTGTGGTCCTGTATGCGCTGTTCATCTGCTGCTTCTCAGTCGGTCTCCACTACGCGGGTGTATCAATGGGGTATCTCTACCTAATGATGGGCTGCGTGATTTCATCGGCAGTGATTCCCGCCACGCTCACACTAGTATGGCCTGGTCAGAACAAATGGGCAGCTGGTCTCTCTCCGATTCTAGGACTCATTTGTGCGTTGGTGGCGTGGTTGGTGACTGCCAAGAATGAATGTGGGAGTCTTAGTATTGAATGCACGGGTAGTAACAATCCGATGTTGGCGGGAAATGTGACTGCGTTGTTGTCACCTGTGGTTTTTGTACCGGTACTCTCTTGGGGGTTTGGACTGCAGAATTATGATTAGCAATCTATGATGGATATCCGGAAGGGTGATGACCATGATGTTGCGGCCGAGGCTCATGTAGCTCTGGAAGATACGGTGGGCGGTGGTGTGGAGAACGAAAGTGAGTTCCAGAAGGAACAGAAGATGTTGAGTCGTGCTCGTAAGATTTCGATTACAGTCACGGTGATTATGACTCTTGGTCTTCTAGTGTTATGGCCTATGCCCATGTATGGCTCTGGCTATATCTTTTCCAAGTCCTTCTTTACGGGGTGGGTAACGGTTGGTATCATCTGGATCTTTGGCTCTCTTATTGGTGTGGGGTTATTCCCCGTGTACGAAGGGCGAGCCACGCTCATCCGTACAACCAAAGAGATTTTCAAAGACTTGACTGGATCTCGTGTGATTGTATCAGGATCTGGTACGGGTGACGATGGAAGTAACGAGGTAGTTTCTGAAAAGCAGTAGACGGGTAAAGGGGGTTTTATATCACAAGTCCAACAGTCTTGAATATATTAGTTACAAACCAGTCATGATGCAATCGGGCCTGTTTTACATGCATGTATAAGTGGGGTAGTATACAACGCAACAAGCTTCCTTGTCACGGGAAGCAAGCAGAAGAAGCAGCAGCAGTTCGACGATAGGAGCTATGGCCACTTAACAGGGGGTTGTCCGCAGAGCCACAAGAAGGATTTTCCATGGCATTTTTGTATTTTTTTTGTGTGTTTTTTTTTTCTCTTGGCTTGGTTGGAATTCGTTTAGAGGCGGTTTTTCTCGGGTTCTTGATGGGGATTGGTAATGGAGGTTTTAGTTTTAACGGAGTTGAATCGGGGTTTTGTATACGGGAATGGGGCTTTAAGTCTGTGGGGTTTAGTGAAGGTGATGACGCATTTACTTGCCTGGAGTCATTCACGGTGTGATTTTGGCGTGGACTTCGTTGGGTGGACGGAGGAATATCGGCATCAGGTCATTTTTAAAGACTCATTCTTGGTATATACTCAATTGAATTTACCTGTCTGTACATAGAAATATCCCAACACGGCAGGTCAGCATCCCGGAGATCGGACCTATCAATTTATAGGAGTGGCCTAGAATTATGCAGGAGCTTAATAGGAAGTGCATATTGTATGTATGAACCCTGACGGACTTAGCCGTTCACCGCACACAAATGTATTTCTGTTTTTTCGTTTTTTTGATATACAAGCGAACAAGGAAGAAGCTTCACGAAGAAAATCCTTTGGGCACGCACGTATGTGGATGGGTCATAGAGACTGGACGAATCATGGCGATGACGGGATATCTTGTGATAGTGAGCTTTAGTGATTCCATTATTCACATTAAGCAGATTAAATCAGTCACTACTGAACCCATAATCACCTTTTCGACTCCGGTGCCGGTGCCGGTGTTTTTTATCCCCAGTGGTGTCAACTCCGGACCCTCCGTAATAATTTTCTCTAAGAAACCACCTTCGTTTGTTCTTTCCATTCATCCAGTTCTATAATGACAATATCCCACTTACCCGACGTCATCCTTGCATAAAACCAAAACAACAGGAACCTCAAGACTAGTCATGTGAACAACAAAAAAACGCCACACAGCATAAAATCCTCGTCTCCTAGAAACAAAGAAAAAAATTGAGTGCCCTCCTTCTCCAATTTTTGAAAACCCGTGGCCAGGTAGAAATTTTATTTTTTTTCCCATGCGGTGGTATTTTGACGTTACATTGTGAAAGCTATATACACGGTTCCCTTTAAGCGGACAACTTTGGAAACTGTATTGTTTTTTTTTTCTCCTTGGATGGTTAGTTTTGACGTAAGTCTATATATCTAGCAATGTGTCACGTTGACGGAGGCTCTTTCCCATCCTTTTGTCTAATATCTAAAAATGCCAAGTTCGATACACAGAATCTGTCTAGCTCTGTATGACAAAGCCCCACGATTATCCTTCAAACGACCTAATTGGTTCCATGTAAAGACAACACAAAAAAAAAGGCTTAATCTAGGGGGCTCATGCCCCTCACTAACTCCGTAAACGCCCAAAAAGGAAAGCCAATCCTCTGTAGAATTGGAGAAGCCTCGACGTCATCAGTAGCCCGTAGCGGAAAAGAGGATACCTACCATAGTGAAGATTCATCGCCCCCTTCCAATGACGGCATGCGCTATAACTTTTCTTTGTCCTGCCGTGATGATTATCATCAACCTGCCTCATCTGGAATCTTTAACAGTGTCGTCATTTTTAGGAAATACTGGCTGGGAACCAATCTTTACTTGTCTATCTGCCCCCATCATGGCCGCAAACAGAAGGAGAAAGCTACCCATACATTCAACGGAGCTACCCCTGTAAGCCTAGTCATAAAATAGGATTTATTGGTCTGTGTCATTTTTTTTTACTTTTTTTTTCTTTTACCTGATCCAGTAGACTGGATTTCAAAGCGTGGGTGTTGGGATGTGAGTGAGTGAATTGGAGTCAGTCATGTATTAGTGTAATAGTCGGTAGTCGGTTACGGATGGTGTATAAAAAGGACGGACACTCCCTCTCTAAACTGGACTTTACAAACTCATCTTCATCATCATCATCACTCTTCCCAACTTCTTTGTCTATTCTACTACAAACTACATAACCCTATTATACCATCCACATACCATCTCCACCACCAAAATGTCCAACTTCGTCTTCCTCAACCTCGCTCCAACCGGAACCTCCTCCACCGTCGCCCGTCCCGTCGTCCGTCATAACCCTCACAACCCTTTCTTGAACCTTTCTCCTACCGTTTCTTCACCATTTACCACTGCCGCTTCTGCCTCAGTGACGTCTTCACCTGCCTCTTCTCGCAACAACAGTATTGACTTTTTGTCTCTTGCTCCTGTTTCTTCGCCTCTTATGACTGCTACTATCCCCATGGGTATGACCCGTGAGCGTCGTTCTTCTTCTATCAAGTCTGATGGTAGTGTTCGCTTCCTTAGACTTAACTAAGTCTGAGGACTACTGAGTCTAAAGACTGCTAAGTCCTTCGACTTGACCAAGTCTGTTCAAACAGACATGACGAGAAAATTATAAAAAAGGGCCATGGAAATGTCCATCTGTGGCTTTGACCGGTCGGACGCCTTGTTGGTTTACATTTTACTATTACTATACACTACACATCACCAGAGTCGACAGCCATGCGCTAAAGACTGTTGTTTTTGCTCTTGTTTCTTCTTTTTTGTTTGGTGTTCGGTTTGGGTCTCTTTGCCTTGCTACTTAGCCATTATGATAATAAACATGAATATTTGTCTTTCCCACACTAAGTCCACTGATATTCACATTCTGCATGTTTTTTGGGGAGAAAATCACTTGAAACTTTTACCTGATCATGTGCGTAGCCTACACATCAAACTTGGTCACATGCCAACTGTACCCAGGACAAAGATTTGTCTTGCCGCTAAGTCTTGGCAGCTGTGTAAAGAGACATTTGTATCTATGTAATGGTCTACCCCGTCCTGCACCCCATACTCATTGTGACACCACATGTCTGTCTTTCCACTCGGCCTAACGGACATATCTATGCATATACAGTCTATAAACATAAACATACCCGAACCAAGTTTCACAATACTGCCGTACCCGCCCCTTCTTGGTTGCAGCATCTCATCCATAGTCTTCTCTTTCTCTCATTCTTCGCCGCGGCTACTTCCATTCGGTCCAATGGAATCCCCTGAAACCTCCATAACCTAAAGGGGCCACCAATACTATCAATAATACTATTACTTTGACAACGCCTTTGCGTCTCGGCTATCATACATATGTACATACATACATATGTACATACATACATGTATACACACAAACATAAACCACCATGTCCTGTGATCACCCCCTTTGTCCGTTTAACCGCTTCCCTTGTCGCTGTTCTTGTCTTCCATTGCCATCGCTCATTTTCCCCACATTTTTGTCCCTACTCAGCTTACTCCACCCAACTACCAAATCCGGAAACACCTTATCTGTTCTCGGCCATCTACTTTAGGGTCCACATCAAATTCTACAAACTCTCTTCATCTTTCAAACCCCCGCTTCTTGTACTACGACACACATACATTCTTGTATCACAACACACAAAATACTCAAATCTTGAATCTTTTCCAATTCGTGAATCATCATGACATTTTCTTCTTTTTTTGCTTTTACAGAATTACTCATGTCCTTACATCCCCTTTGTCCAACATGTGCATAACATAACCTGCTGTTGCTGTTGGCCACATTAGTAGTAACAACCCTCCCGCCCAGCCAGCCAAAAAAAGAAACCAAAAACCCTGAAGAAAGAAACCCAAAATCGCCAAAATCTCTTTTTTGTTCCCAATGTGATTTTTTTATTCCGCAACAAAAAAACTCAACTCAATTTTTCTTTTCCCAAAATCACCCATCCCAACCCAAGGAAATTCAAGAAACCGCCCAGTAAAAGTATCCCACGCCTTCATCTTTTTTAAGAAAAAAAGAAAGCGGGTCTCTCACCCCGACAGCACTTTTCCTCAGAGGGACGAAGGAAAAAAACTAATTTAGCGGGTGGACATGGCCTTGGTCACGAGACGCTTAAGAGCGAGCTCGGCCTTCTTGAGGTCATCAGCAGACGAGTCCTCAATCTCAAGGGCAGCCATGGCCTCAGAGATCTGAGACTCAATCTTGTCCTTCTGGCCGCGCTTGAGCTTGAGCGACAGAGTGGGGTCGGAGACAATCTCCTCAACGCGACCAATGTAGTTCTCCAGGCGCTGCTTAGCCTCGAAGCGCTTGCTGAAGGCCTCATCGTTGGACTTGAACTTCTCGGCATCTATAACAATATCCCAGTTAGTAATCTTCGTCTCACTTACATACAAACTCTAAAAAAAAATCAAATAAAAACTTACCGTTGATCATGTTCTCAATCTCAGTGGAAGAGAGCTTACCAACGTTGTTGGAGATGGTAATGTTGGCAGAGCGACCAGAGGTCTTCTCAGTGGCGGTGACCTTAAGGATACCGTTGACATCGACCTCGAAGACGACCTCAAGGACGGCCTCACCGGCACGCATGGGGGGGATAGGAGCAAGAGTGAACTCGCCCAGGGAGGTGTTGTCCTCGCAGTTGACACGCTCACCCTGGAAAACGGGGAACTGGACAGTCTGCTGGTTGTCGGCAACAGTGGTGAAAGAACGCTTCTTCAAGCAAGGAACGGTCTGACCACGGGGAACGACGGGAGCGAAAATGTTACCCTCCATGGCAACACCCAGAGACAGGGGGACGACATCCAGAAGAAGGAGGTCGGCAGTCTCGGCAGAGGTAGCCTTACCGGAAAGGATACCGGCCTGGACGGCGGCACCGTAGGCGACGGCCTCATCGGGGTTGATCGACTTCTCAAGCTTCTTGCCGTTGAAGAACTCGGAAAGGAGCTTCTGGATCTTGGGGATACGGGTAGAACCACCGACCAGGACGATCTCGTCAACCTGGGACTTGTTAAGGCCAGAGTCCTTGAGGACCGAGGCAACGGGCTCCAGAGTGCCAGCGAAGGCCTTGGAGTTCAGCTCCTCGAAACGGGCACGGGTGATCTGGACGGTGTAGTCCTCACCGTCGAAGAGGGTGTCAATCTCGATGGTGGTCTGGGCACCGGAAGAAAGGGTACGCTTGGCACGCTCGCAAGCAGTCCGGAGACGACGGAGAGCACGGGCATCACCGGAAAGATCCTTCTTGGTCTTGCGGGTGAAGTCCTTCTTGCAGTAGTCAAGAAGGTTGGTGTCGAAATCCTGACCACCAAGGTGAGTGTCACCAGCGGTAGCCTTGACGGCGAAAACACCACCCTGGATGTTCAGCAGGGAGACATCGAAAGTACCACCACCCAGATCGTAGATCAGGACGTTGCGCTCCTTGTCGGACTTGCCGGCACCCAGACCGTAAGCGATAGCGGCAGCGGTGGGCTCGTTGATGATACGGAGGACGTTAAGGCCAGCAATGGCACCGGCGTCCTTGGTAGCCTGACGCTGGTTGTCGTTGAAGTAGGCGGGGACGGTAATGACAGCCTTCTCGACCTTCTTGCCGATCTTGGCCTCGGCAATCTCCTTCATCTATGGGGTTGTTAGAAAAACTTGTCACTCTTAAATCTACATCTCAAGAAAAAAAAACGTACCTTGAGGAGAACCATGGAGGAAACCTCCTGGGCAGAGAAAGACTTGGTCTCGCCGAGGTACTCGACCTGGACCTTGGGGTTGCCATCCTCATCGATGATCTTGAAGGGCCAGGTCTCGGCATCCTTCTTGACGGTGGGGTCATCGAAGCGGCGACCAATGAGACGCTTGACATCGAAGACGGTGTTGGCGGGGTTCATGGCAGCCTGGTTCTTGGCAGCCTCACCGATCAGACGCTCCTTGTCGGTGAAAGAGACGAAAGAGGGGGTGGTGAAGTTACCCTGCTCGTTGGCGATGATCTCAACATTGGTACCCTCGTAGGTGGCCACGCAAGAGTAGGTGGTACCTGAATCATGACGTTAGATTATGTTTGGTGCAACTATGACCGTTTGTTTGCTAGCGGGGTAGTTCGGCTTTGAGGTCCAGTGAAAATTTGCTCCATTCAGTTCAGACGAAAACTGCACGTAGCCGGTAGCATCGGGATAGACGGGCCAAGTCGACAATGACGTTGACCGGACCTCTCGGCGATGGTGTGGCAATATGTGGCTGTGATGTGGCGCATCAATTTTCACAAAAAATCAAATTTTGTGCGCTGCTAGGATGTCATTCCTTGTGCCTGTCAACCCCACCATCGTGTGTAAGTTGATGGAAAAGGACGACATGCATAGGATATGGACGACCGGTTGCGAGCGTGATGGCGGTAGTTTATGTCGAGAAGCTGGATGGATGGCAAATATTGTGATGATGATGGACTCTCGATGACCAATTGGTCGATGAGATTGATGGACCAAGTCCGACTGGATTCGCCTGAATGGCCGAACGACGAACGACCCCGCTAAATCAACAAAAGAAAGATATCAAGACATACCCAGATCGATACCGATGGCACCGTCGTAAACCTCGTCAGCCATTTTGATATATGTGGTGTCGTGAAAAGATCGACAAAAATTCAAGAACCGGAAATTCTTGTGGATGAAAGGGAAGAAAAAGAAAAGAAGAGGGGAAAATTTCAGTTTTAATAAATGCCTTCAGTACTGGCCCATGGGAAATTTTCTTTTCCACTCCTTCTGCCACTAAGCCAGTCTCAAACTTTTTTCCTAGTTAAGTGGGGCACTTCTTCCTCCTCTGAGTTGTGAGGAAACCCCGCCATTGGAGGAGCGGAAGAACCTGCGTGTACCTCCGGCCCTGATTTGCACACAAATTTGCTACAATGTGACTCTATAGCTACCTGCGAGTGACATTGCTCGCTATTCCGGTGGCCACAAAGCCCTATCTTATCAGGCCAATCTGGGCTCCTCAGCCACCCATCTGGTCTACATTAGGCCTTCTAACTGGTTGGAACTCTTAAGCGCCACAACGGTGACGCCTAGTTCAGCCACGGCCTTGGATCGGGGAGTCCACAAGCCGTGCCTTCAGTTGGGCTCTGTAGACGGCTTTGACTTTGCACATGTTTATTGTTGGTCATGTTTTCTATGCTCATCAATTGTGATATGATTGGACGTTCCATTGTGGTTGAAATGGGGAAAGAAGAGGAAGGGAGGATTTCCGGACAAGCTACTGGATCACGAAAAGGGTGATATCTAGGAAAACGGCACATCCGTAGAACAAAAAGCTGGTGTTGTTTTATTTTGGCTACTGTTCGTGGTTATTGCGACAGTGTACTTTAACTCCGTCTTGTATATGTATGGACATTGACTAATGTTCTTTCGTAAAAGTCATTTAACCAAATTCATAAGCACTTTAACTTTTGGCACTATGACAAGTTGTAGGGTTAGGGTGCACCCTCAAACTTCAACATCAAAGCGACGAGAAGCATGTTGCTCGGATTGGACACCAGACCTCGTATTATCTGTAACCAATGCGTGACTGTGTCATTTATTCATGACTTCTGCAATACCACTACACTATGCTACCATTTGACATACATTCGGCTAGTGTTATTACCCGAACTGATTGACTTGCCTTACACAATGGCGAGGCACCTCCTGCATACCGCAGCCTCGTCCCATGTCACTTCTCATGAACCAACTGTCAAGCAAATACGTCCCCAACCCTGCCGAGTTATAGGCTCTGTTCCCAGTTTGTTTAATCGCCAAAGCAACTTTTATGCATTACAATTGTGACAATCTTTGACAAAAAGCCAACACTCGACCCATTTTGGCCGCATTCTGACAAGCTAGAGCGGATCCACACACTCCATAGCGAGCATACAATAAATCCTCAGAAGCCTTCGATTCTCCACGACAAACAGATCCCCACTCATAATGGCACCGCTTGCATCTGCGCCCGAGCAGCTGCTTGTGGTGCTCAATCCGCCGCGACGGCGAGTGCTCATGTCGTTGTCGCAGGATATCATTGCTCAACTACGGTCCCAGTACTTTTACGATACCGACAAGGATAACCAGCTTGTTGAATGGGATGACGACAGTAAAGAGAGCACATCTGATTCCAGCGATGACGATGATTCGACATCGTCAAATCCGACCAAAGATACCCCTCGACCTTCAAACACCGACCATAGCCTTGTGACTTTGAGAGAAGGTGCACTGGCGCATTTCGACTCATGGAGCCGCGAGTTTTTAGAGAAGCTCCGTGACTTTTTTGACACGCCGGACTCCCCCAAGGTGCAGGTTGAAAGACGTAACCGAAGTGAGCGCTTGTCTGCCGCTAAGAACAGGCGAGGTGGTGGCTCCGGTATCGACGGCCGGTTTAGGGCCGGTATAGCCGCTTTACAGTCCACGTACCATCCGGTTCCCAGTAGTCTAAACACTATCTCCTTGGATGACCGAAAGGAAATCATCAGTTCATTGTTGTTATTCCAGTTAGTGGAGGGAAATTATTCCGCACATGCCTCAGTATTCATGCGCACTCTGACGTCATCGCTAGACCTCCCTTTGGAGGTTCTCGCTACCGAGGAAATTGAGACTGCGCAAATGTTGATCCAGGCATCCGCAAATAAACAGGTCATGTCAGCTGATGCAGAGACTGCGAAGAGACGCCAACGGAATGAGGTCGGGCGTATTTTCAAGGTCGGACTGGCGTCGGTAGCTGGCGCAGCTGTCATTGGTATCACCGGAGGACTGGCGGCTCCTGTAGTGGCCGGTGCTATTGGTGGCCTCATGGGTACAGTTGGTCTTGGTGGTGTTGCTAGTATTTTGAGTGTATTTGCCATGAATGGTGCCCTTGTGGGTGCCCTTTTTGGTGCCTATGGTGCTCAGATGACTGTAGGTGTTGTCTTGATATCTTGTATTTATTGCTCATGTACTAACCGGATTACGTCTAGGGCCGCATGATGGATAAATACGCCAAGGAAGTTGAAGATTTCAAATTTATTCCCCTACGCGACGATGGACTTGGTGCGACCAGTGCAACCCGACGGATCCGTGTGACAATTGGTATCAACGGCTGGCTATCTAACGACGATGATGTCACCAACCCATGGCGTTGTCTCAGTGATGATACTGAGGCGTTTGCGCTTCGTTATGAGATGAAATCTTTGATAGCGCTTGGAAAGGCACTGGAAGGTCTCGTCGAGTCATATGCATGGAAGACGGTCAAGATGGAAATCCTCAAACGCACTGTTCTTGCCAGTTTATTGGCGGCTTTGTGGCCGGCTTTTCTCATCAGCATGGCCACAAACATTGATAACCCTTTCAGCCTTGCCCGTAATCGGTCTGACAAGGCCGGGAAGGTTTTGGCTGATGCTCTCATCAACAAGGTACAAGGAGAAAGACCTGTTACACTTGTAGGATATTCTCTTGGTGCGCGGGTCATCTATTCTTGTCTCAAATCACTAGCAGATCGGCAAGCCTATGGTCTCATTGACACAGTCGTGCTAATTGGTGCACCGGCGCCATCTGACCGGAACCACTGGTTAGCGATGAAGTCTGTCGTCTCAGGCAATATACACAACGTATACTCCTCCAACGATCTTATTCTTGCGTTTATGTACCGCACATCGAGTCTCCAGCTAGGCGTCGCAGGTCTCCAGGACATTCAGAACGTTAAGGGCGTTCAGAATATGGATTTGACCGAATATGTTAGTGGACACTTGCGCTATCCAGGATTGATTAACAAAATCCTGGCACGTTGTGGTTTCATTCGCATCAAAGGTGGCGATGGTGCCATTGAGCAAGACCAAGAGATTGTTACTGTGAAAAAGGAAATCAACGAAGAAAGGGGTACTTCCGAAACCAAGACTGAAGTGCCCCCACCTCCGCCGCCCCCGAAGTCGAAACCTTCGGTTCCTCCTAAGGATAAAAAGCTCGCGAAGCCACCAGTCGCCCCCGAGTCTACCGGTGCTGACGAAGGACTACCTCCACCGCTGCCGCCTAAGCCTGTCAACATGAACCAAATTCCGCGACGCCCCATTGGTCAACCACCTATCACGAGTTCGTTTAGAAAGGGACACCGACGTCCTCTCTCGCTAGCCAATCCTCTTCCGCCTCTTCCCCATGAGGCTGTCCCTCGCGGTCCACGATCGGCCGGACGGCCACCCGATTTCTTTAAGGAGTTTTTAGAAGGTGCTAGTCGTGCGATTGAAGAAGAGTTCAGAAATGTGGCTCCGGCTCGTCGCTCTACCTTCCAAGAGGATGCACCTAGACGCAATAGAGGTCGTGGGATCTTTGCCGAGGATAGTGAGGATAGTGATGGCTCTCTTGAGCCCCCGAGACTCCCTGTCAAGGATGCTACCGGAGATCCAGTCCCAGGCATTCGCCGAAGCGCTACAGCTCCGGTCGGCGGTGAGACGGTTCACCCATTCCTACAAACCACTAACAATTTTTCGAAACCGACAGTGTCACCAGGGATCCCTAAGCAGTTCACTAGACGACCTGTCCCTACAGTAGAAGAGAGTGATTCAGAGCCTGAAGGGGCACCGATTCAAATGATGGATAATGACTCTTAAGCGCAATAGGTATCTACTAGGCTCCTTTGTTGGACATGTCCTCGTATCGGTGTGTACACGCGAGGAGGAACAAAGTCGAGTAGCAAGATGCCGAGACACATGGATCGTGTCATTGGAGGCCATGCAACGGAATATGGCGGCTCGCCGTCTTTGTATGTATATGTGTAACCATAGGGCAGTGTTCCAGTGTGAGCACGGGGTCAACAGCGATATCAGGAAACTAGATGCGTATATCAGTCGTATGCAGATCTCCGCGGTCTGCATGACACGAGGAACGAGTTTTGACGTAGTGGAGTTTGTCACAGCATATATTAGAGGAGCCTCAAGAACGATTCCGTACCCAGTCAACTTACACCATTTCGATTCACGGCATAACACTTGATACGTCCGTGTGTGCTGCAGTGTGACACAATGCGCGATATGAAGGCCGCTGGTGGCGGTGCTTGTGAAAGGAGAACAGGCTGGACAAGGCATTGTATGTATGCAGAGGGGTCTTTGTAGTACAAACGTGGCATGTGGAGATTGACGTCTACAGGTGGTCAAGTTGGACGGCACAAGGCGTTGGGGTCGGCTTGCATCTACATATGTATGGAAGTATCTGGATGTGTAGTATACGAGCTACCTAGTTGTTGTCTTCCGAGTGATTGCGGCTTGTTACAAGGTGATTCAGGGCGCAAACAAGGGTGTTTGAGAGTGTAGACAAACTTTGTGGAGGCAAGCCCAGTCCGGAACTAGTGGAAGTACAAATTGTCTTGGTGGCTGCCGGCCGGCCTCCGCACTATTGGGTACTGAAGCCAGACAAGATTTCCCAATACCCGCACAGACCAATACTCTTTTTAAAAAAGAAGTGCAATTGGCTAGACCTGGCCAAAAGCAAAGACACGAAAAAAACAAGACGTGATGCGAACATGGTTAATGAAGGGGTTACAGTGTGTGCATAACGATTTAGTCTTTAGTCGGTCCTTGGAAAGAAGTATCGCGATTTGGGCTATTGAGGGGCGCTCGATCTACTAGTGGGCTTTTGCCTCGGGTTGTTTCGATGATGATTTCGATGAGGTCACAGACGGAGAAAACAACCATATAAAGACATGGACTTTTACACACGCGTCAAAGTCGTGGCCCGAAAACTAAAATTAAGGTCGTGATTTTAGGGGCTAGGGTCGGATCGGAATATAACCCTATTGATGGTAACACGAAATGATACAATAGTGAGGTTTTTAGCTATGTAATTTCGTAGTATTTCTTGAATCAGCTGTCATGCTTCAGAATAAGTAATCCCTTTTCCCGGCTAGTATTGGAATCGTCGCGGGTCCATGATATTTCGCCTGCGATTGGCCAGCTATAGTAAAGTGACACTAGTCCCAAACAAGCCCTGTCGCTAAGTCGATCCCCTTCGAATTTAGCCAGGTACCAAAATTCAAGGTCCAGCTTACAACAAGGCCTCTCTCTCTTTTTTTCTTCGGAACATAGAATGACTTTGTAACTGGGTGGAAAGGGCCGGCTTGCGTCACCAAAGATCAGGTTGTGCGATGCGATTGGAGAGGAGCAGGTCGTAGGTTGTACGCGGTGGCAATGTCGCAGACATCGTCTTGTGTTGGTTGGGCTGCTTTCTTCTCGTTGGTGGGGGGGTTATCAGCCACAGAATGGGGACGTGGAAGCTTTAGCTTTGCCCCTGACTAGAGTGGGATTCCTACGACTTGCCGGACCTGGCCTAGAAGACGCTTGTCCGCTGCGAGAATCGTGGTGGTGGATTTGGTAAAATGAAGTCGCGGGCCCTGGGTCGTCTCGCTTGTCTAGACTCCAAGTGTGTATTTGTGATTTTAATCTTGTCCCGGTAATGGTGGTTGACGTGGGGCGTTCGTGTGGATGGATCGTACTTTATTTACCAATTGGTTCCGCCCTGTTCAAAGCCAGTCAGTCTTTATTCTTCTGTTTCTCTCGTTTTGCTCCTGTCGATGTTGGCTGGTCAGGGTGTTGGTATCCATCACCGCTTCCTTAGCCGTACCATATTAATGTGTCGTTACACTGCCAGTTTGCACCCCGTTTGCCCCATTCTTCCTAAATCTCTGATTTAGTGTCGTTCTTTAACACCATTTCCTTGTTGCCTGTCGTTCATTCTCACTCATACGCTCTTTAACCATATTCCATTATCAGACCCATTTGGTTGTCTCTAATACTTCTATTTTAACACCTACCCAACTGGTCAATACATACATACTTACGTCTGTGCCTCCCCTTGTTTCTTGCACCTTACCAAACAAGAGAGTCCGTTCCAAGCCGTCATTCGCTCTGAAGCCTATATCAAAACCAAGCCGACGTGTTATAGCCTTCATTCTGAAATCTTGGACAAAGGACTGACGTTGAAACCCCCTGACAAGCCCAACGCCGGACCATAGCTCTAGACGGAGGCCGCATCAGACCAGAGATACGTGATATCCGCTGGGAAGGACCACACAGTCTTTTCTTACTGGCCCATTTCTCTTACTTTCATTTGTTTTTATTTCCTCGTGTTTCTTGATCCTTTTCATATTCGCTTCAGCTGTCCGAAACAGCCACCTCTTTTACTAGATTACAGTTCTCAAAGCTGATTCTATACTTTCTTTTGTCGTTCATCGTCACATCACATCCTCATATCCACTCAGGGTCGCTATAGTACACCCGCGCTCCTTCGACTGATACGTTTTGATACTGCACTGCAGTCACATATCCACTTACAACTAAACGCACTTGCTTTCTGCAAGCTGCATACGCCTTCCTTTGATACGTTGCGCTTTGTATCGCCCTATTTCCATAATTGATCCAAAGGTAAGCCACGCAAATGCAAGGAATCCCAAATTTTCACATTTTGTTGTGCATGTAAGCAATATCCCGCAGGCTGCTTCCCAAAGGAGTGCCATCCTTAAATTCCACGACCCGATATCAACATCGACCAACGCGCGCATTCCATAGTTTGTCTTCAATTTGAAAATACGCCAGGCAGTTGTGTATAAATCACTTATCACTATCAGAACACACAAAATCAACACCTCCGGAGAAAACCCGTGTGTTCTTGCCGCGATTTAGCAACTTTCCACAAGTTACTCTCCCTGTGGATACCGTCTTTTACCTTTCCGGAATCAGTCTTTTCGCATCGACAACATCAACTTTCTTTACAATTCATCAGATACGCACAGTTCCTTGGAGAGTTATTCTGCTGCGACTTTCACATACGACAGGATTCCCTGCAAACTAGAATAACATCCTCAGACAACTAACGATTTGCGACTCGACTTAGCGTTGACCCTTTTGATCCCTTCCCGAACGTTGTCTCGAACAAAGTCCACCGGTGGATTCGAACACTACACAAAAATCACATACAATGGCAAAGCTCTTCTCGCGGTTCGGCCGTGATGGCAAGAAAAAGAAGGGCCCCAATGATAGTGAACTCGATGTTTCCAAGAAGCGTTACGTCGACCCCTGGACCAGAAATACTCTGGAGCCCGAAGAGATTCAGGAGCTGGTCCGGAGGTGTACCGAGGAGCTCAAGACGAAAGGTATGTCCAATTGCCGTACTAAACAGACGTCCGAGACTGACAACTCTATCTTTCATAGCCCTCGACATCCCTTTTTTCTTGCTTCCATTCCGTCCCGCATCTAACCCCAGTGCTGTTCGCACGTTCATCCGTCGATTTTTCGATCCGGCCATGGGGCTCAAGGGCAATAACTTGGTCCAAGAACTCCGGATGACTGACCCAATGGTACGACCCCAGTCAAGACATTTCGGACTTTTCCATATCGAGAGGGCACAATCAGCTGACAAACGTTACTCTAGGTCATCTGCGGTATTATCAAGTGGTGTTGGTCGCGCTTGGCCGGCGGTATTGTAGGTTGGGAAGCTTACGAGCTTTTCAAAACGGGCGAGAAGGGTAAGTCACAAGAACTGGCGCATTGTAAAAAATGAGAAACTAATCCACTGGGTCATCTACTTTAGACTCAAAGTTTGCGAGAGACTCATTCAAGACCTTCATCCCAATTAGTGTCGAGAACGGAGCGAAGTCATGCATTGTCTTTGACTTCTTCGATCTTCTCTCAGCCATTGCTGCCCACGCCAAGGTAAATGGTATGGGCGGTAGAAAACTCTCTCGTATGGCAGCTTGGTGGACCTTTGAATACAAGGACACTGGCAAGGGATTCGAAGGAGGTTACAATGCATTCATGAAGTAAGTCTCAAACATACCGGGATATTTGAAATTTCCCACTAACAATGTTTCAACAGGGCTGCGGATGCTACGAGTCATCTCTTCTTTGCGTACCTCCGGTCGCTCACCCCCACTACTGCCCGTGCTGGTATTTCAATTCTTCCCATGAGCATGCACAAGTTGTTGGAGGAGACAGAGTACCCCCCAGAACGTCCTGAGCTTCTTCAGTACCAGACTCACCGTATCGCCATGCACGTCGATGTGGTTTCCCCAACTCCATTTTCCCTCCTGCGTCGTGCTAGCCACTTCCAGTTCCGTGACTCTGACCGTGGCCTGAAGGCTTACTCGGAGTTTGATGACCCCATCCAGGCGCTGACTGAGGAGTGCCGCAGAGTTCTCAAGGCTATCTCCTCTGTAAATCAGTCCCAAGTTTCTTCCTCAAAGGTGTCCACCAGTCTTAGGGATGCTTCGTGGTCTCGTTTCGAGGATTTGGGTTTCTCAACTAGCATTGAAGAGGACGATTCCGATGAAGACCAGTTTGCCCTTGCCCACAAAAGTCCACGTATGCCTACAAGCCCAATGGGTCTGCGTACCACACCCGCCTCAACCAGTGCGGTGAACCTGGCGCGTCCCACAACTCCATCATGGGCTGACTTCATGTCAGCTGGCTTTGAGGAGGGTCAGAATGGGCCACGGTCTAACTTGCTGTTGCCGCCCGACAAGATCCTTCCTCCTATCGAGACTACTGTGAGACAGCATAGTTCGCAGTCTCACAACCCTCGTTTGGAGAGCAACTCCCTCGAGCCTGGTGAGTTGGCCAGCATCTCCAACTTGCTTCTTGATGACTGTTTCTGGTGGGTCTGGATTTCTAGTCTGGGTCCCGAGGAGACGTCGACCAGAAAGGCGTCGTTTGGTCGTTGTGCGGTCATCGAGACTCAGATCAAGGCTGCTAGATGGTTGGTCATTGAAGAGCTGGTTGCCGGTGCTGGTGTGGATCCCAACGAGGGAGCTTACATTGCCGAAAAGAAGGGCTTCTTCTCATGGACGAAGAAGACCTTGAGCCGCAGCAAGTCTACTATGGGCAAGAACGACAAGGCCTTGAGCACCATGGACCCTAACAGCTTGAGTAAGGTCAGCATTGGTCCCGACCAGCAGGCTCGCATTCAAGCGGCCGCTGCCCAGCTCCAGGCCAAGGAGAATGAAGAGCGCCAGAAGAAGCAGCCTCTCCCCGTGCGCCGTGGGCGTACTGATGGCGAAATGATGCGTGAGAAGACCAATAGCATGATGACTATGCAGACGGTCCTCGTTTCTGAGGCTACCTCGGCACTTAAGTGGGCCAACAGGTACGACAAGGATTCGGGTTCGCGCGCCGAGTATTTGGCCAACAGCAATGCTGGAAAGGGCGAGGGTATGTTGAATGTCGATGGTGCTACTCCCACTATCACTGAAGAGGAGCCCGAAGAGCCTGTCACTAGCCCTGAACCTGCTGCTCAGTCTTCTGAGCCAAAGCCTAGCGTTGAAATCAAACCCGCCACCCCCACCAGCCCATCTGGTGGTAAGAAGGCCCGGAAGCTTCACAAGGTTGCTGTTCCGGAGAAGCCTGTTGCCCCAGCCCAACCTTCCCCTGCGGATAAGCCCACTGGATTCAAGAAGCTGTTTGGCCGCATGAACCGCAACTCCAAGCTCCCCGAGAATGCTGCCGCTGATGTTACTGCTTTCTTGAAGAATAACAACCAGTCAGCTGCTTCCACTCCAACTTCGGCTAACTTCCCCAAGGAAGCGAGCAAGCCTGTAGTGGCTGCCCCGCAGACACCTGCTCAACCCACTGTCGAGGCTCCCTCACCTACTGAGACGACTGAGGACCCCGACCACAGAAACACTGCCATGCCGGAACCCATTCACATTGAGGTTCCCCCTGATGCGGTGCCATCCCCGTTGGTTTCTCCTCGTGATAACGAGACTCGCCAGCAGTACCAGCCTTCGATCCCATCTTCTGATATCTCGGATGATGAGGCCGCTGAGGCCGAGCGCGAGTTTGCTCGTTTCGACCAAGGTCCCCTTCCCGACCAGCCCGCTTTCGCTCCCGTAGAGAGTGACTCTGACGATGCCGCGCCTCCCCCAATTCTGCGCCGTGCTCCCGTCCGCGCTCCGGCGCCCAGCCAGAGCCCAGCCCCCTCAGGCATTCCCAAGTTGGCCCCCAACGGTGGCAGTAGCAAGCCTAAGGGGCGTGTTATTGCGCCTGAGGAGACCCACGCGGAATTCGAGGATGAGCGCTGGGCCCGTCTTCGCAAGAACGCCCAGGAGCGTGCCCTCCAGAGACAGAGACAGCGCGAGATCCCAGCTCCCGCTCCCCGTGCCCCCGCTCAGAGAGCCATGGGGGGCGATGATATGAGCGGCGAGGAGTCTATTGAATCCCGCGTTGCCCGCATCAAGGCCCGTGTCGCCGAGCTGACTACCAACAGTGAGCCTGGCACCCAGCCTTCCGGCGTCATTAACCCTCCCGTTCACCATTAGAAAACGGCGACTACAGGAGAAATTCCGCCTTCTGGTGACGCAACCACTGATCGCCTTGGAGTACCAGGCGGATCTACCCTACAAGTTCTCGGCGATGGTCAAATGTCCAACCGGGGCCGCGAATTCTGCACACCGATCCCCGACCCTGACGGTGTCTCACTCGCCGAGCCTCGTGTCTTTGCAGACCTTGAGAAGCGTCGCGGTGGAGTGTTTTCACTGCTTTGTTGCCGGGCATCATCGTCGGGTAGCGACTAAGCTTGCTTGGAGGCTACAATGTTGTTTGGGATGGATGGATGCTTGTTTCGTTTTCTTTGTTTTCGTTTGTCGTGTGATTCCCCATATCGTTATCTATCTTCTTGTCTTGTTCATCTGTTTTTCGGTTTGCTTGTTGTCGGATGGACGTTATAATATGTCTTGCTTTTGTTTGCCAAGGGTGTTGTTCACGAGGTGGATAGTATTAATCATAATTAAAAATTCAAGTCTCAAAATAGAAGAAGGTGTAAATCATAATCATAAGTTTATTCATTGAAGTGACAAAACAAGTCAAAACAGGTGGTATCTAAGTATTTATACAAAACAGCAATCTTTCTTGGTCAATGTCTTACAGAGTAAGAGCATCATCACCCTTAATCTCCTTACCAGAGACGGCCTCAAGGCCTTCACCACCGTAGGAAATAAGAGGAGAAACCTCGACACCGTCGTTTCCATCAGCACTCTTGGTGACAACACCACCAGCCTTCTCGATCCAGCGCTTACCCTGGTTCATGATATCGGCACGGGAAGTGTTGGGGTCATCCTCACCAGTACCAGCGGCGTTCTTGAGAGGCGAGAACTCATCCTCACGGCGGACCTCCATGCAGGCGAACTTGTCAAGGGCCAGCATGGGGAAGACGTCGAAGACGAACTGCTCGAGCTTGACACCGTTGGGCTTGGAAGGCTTGACAGACTCGCCAGTGGCAATGTCGACGTGTGGAATCTTCTTGCGGGCGACGTGGTGGGGGAGAGACTCGGCCCACTCGGGAATGGAGGAGAGGAAGTCGATCGAGTAGTAGTGGTTGACAATGTTGGCACCACGGAACTTGAGAACACCGGGCTGCTTGGGGTCCTCGGCGGTGGCGGTGGCGTCGTCAATCTCAGAGTACTCGACAACATCGGGCTTGCCGTTCTTCAGAAGAATGAGACCGACAGACTCGGTGGCGTGGCGCTTGCGGACAACCTTGGTGGCAATGTCGACCTTCTTCTCAGCAGAGAAACCAATGAAGACAGGGTCAGCGACCTTGACCAGGCAGTTGTCAACGCAGTAGGCGTGGATGTGCTCAATACCGCGCTTCTTCATGTCGGCGAGAACACCAGAGTTGACGAGAGCGGCGTAGATGCCACCGTTGCCATCAGGGGCAACAGCGACCTTGCCGGGAGCCTCCATGAGAATCTTGCCATCGTTGGAGATGCAAGGAAGGACACCCTGCTCAAAGGTGGTGACGTTGGACTCCTGCAGGCCGAAGAATGAGTTCTCCTTGAAGAAAGCCTCGGTGGGACCGCGGGTAGGACCGCTGGTCATGACGTACCAAGGAATGACGACATCGCTGTCCGACTTGCCGGAAGCCTCGGCGGCGAGGGTCTGAACACGGCGGATACGCTCACCCTGGATCTGGAAGAGAGACTTGTGCGAGGGAAGACCAATGTCGAAGCAGCCCTTAGGGGCCGAAGAGCCCAGACGGGTACCCTGACCACCGGCCATCAGGACGACAGCGACCTTGTTGGCAGCAACCAGCTCCAGGCCGGACTTGTACCAACGGTCAAGGTCCTCAGCGCTGGAGTCCATGATGGAGGCGGAGCAGGCTTCGGGAAGGGGCTCCAGGGTAGGAGCGGCAGAAGGCTCGGTAGGAGGGGGGTTCAGAGCCTTGTCGGCGAGGACATTGATGCGGGTGGGATCGAAGCCGGACAGCTGGGCGGTAAGCTTCTCCTGCTCAGCGGGAGTTAGCTTGTCGAAGAAGGCGAAGACCTGGCCTTGGCCGGCCTGTTCGTAAGACTCGCGCAGCGAAGAAGACATTTTGAGGATAGTTTTGGGTATAAGGGGATTGTCGAGAAGAGGGTGTGTATGGATGAGGAAACAAGAGCAAGCTTGTAACTGATATGGGACGCGGATCGTGAGGCTATTTAAGCAACAAAGCTGCGGACCTAATGTTAGCTTACTTGGGCTATGGGGGTCAGGGATTAGCGTGCTAGATGGTGCACAGCAACTCTTGCGCGGGGCTCTATGCTGATGGAGGGGCGTTTCAAGGGCGGCCAAGTGGGTTTATGGGACTCGGCTGGATGCACGATGTTTACTGGTGGACCAAGCTCTGAGGGGTAGAGGGTTGCGGCGGCACAGAAGGAGGCTGGTTTGGGTACATACGGTAGGTCTTGGATCAGTGGATATATGTATGTACAAGGCAAGCGGTTGAATAAAGCGAGGGCTGGGACTGTTATAGAGTATCCCAAGAGTTAGTGAACGAAAGCAATGGCGGTGATGGAGACCGAAAAGTACATAGGAGACAAAACCAGACTCCTGATTCAGCCTCTCCATAAAGGTGGTCTCCATACATCAATACTGTAACTGCTGGTGATACTGCGCCCATTATGCTGCACCTTCCAGAACAAGCTCCGCCGTCGTGTCGCCCATTAGCTGTTACTATTTCCAGCCAGTGTCTCCCCCCAACAATCCTTTCAGGAACCGAAGCCCAAAGAACCGCCCCGCTTTTCCAACTCGTGTTAGTTCCTTCCTGTGCTGCGCAGCCATAGCTTCGACGAGACGACCAAAAGTCAATGGCGCAGCCCCTAAAAACGGAACAAGATGCGCCTTGCATTGGAAAGTCTGATGCGGGCCGTGTGCTCGAGCGGAGGCTCCTTATTCGTGGAGTATAGCGGGGTGGTTACTGGAGCGTAAGATTTACACAGACGTTTAGGTAGTTGGGCAAAAGGTGGCATTTTTGTTCCCACTGTACCATTACCAAAAAGTGGCAAAAAAAACATGATCTCACCAACCGAAATCGAATCGGTGACCTTTCGATGGCAACTTGCAATTACAGTCGAACGTGATAACCAACTACACCATGGTGAGTTTCGACAGTGGTTAACCACTGCGCATGGCTTGTTGCAGATTCGAGTGCAAACAGGGCTTATATAGCTAGGGTCACGTGAGTGGGACTGTCACATGCAATGTGATCAACGAATTGCCCACACATGTTGAATAAAGTTATGCACAGTAAATTGGTGTTCAATATAATCTAAGAATTAACCCGCATACAAAAACATGACAAAAGAAGCCAGAACCCAAACAAAGTATCCCACAAATACCCATCCGTAATAGACATACAACCGACTGATATCAGGGCACAACAATAAGCACGTATTTTGAGAACTTAGTACTCTATGACGTATTTTACGCTGTAGTCTCTTCCTTTTGGTTCTCTTTGTCATCATCCGTTACTATCTTGGTCTCAGCAGGAGTCTCGACTACCGGTTTAGACCCCGAAGCAGCTACAGGAGTGCTCTCGGTATCTTCTGCATCTTCGTGAATAGTGGGAGCTGGAGGCGACGAAGGGACGTTCTTGTTCTCTTTATCCTCGGCGTTATCTGCCGCCTCTTGGGTCTCGCTCGTGGATTCTTCTGAGTTCTCGGCTTGTTGAGGCTCAGGGTTTCTAGGGGCAATCTTCGAGGCTTTGGGTGTAGTTTCGCCCTCTTCTTCCTCCTCCTGCTCTTCATCAATCTTTCCAATCCTTTGCTTGGGGGTAGTAACGTCGGGAGAAACTACAATCTTGACCTTCTTGGGGCCCGGAACCAGAGTCCAGTCTACCTCGGAACCGGGGCCATACCGCGTCACCAACCACTCATTAGCCTTTCTGAAGTGGCCGCAGGTGAAGTATCCTCTTGAGGCACTAAGCGGGCTAGGGTGCACCGCCTTGAGAACCAAGTGCTTCTTTTGATCCACCTTGACCACTCTCTTACCTGCAGGTGTACCCCACGCCATGAAAACAACACCCTTGGTTCTCTTTTGCGCCACCAAATCAATGACCCGTTGGGTGAACCGCTCCCATCCGCGGTTGGCATGCGAGTTGGCTTCGTGCGCACGTACGGTCAGACAGGTGTTGAGAAGAAGGACACCACGTTCAGCCCATGGGGTTAACAGGCCGTTGGTCTTGGCCGGCGTCTCAAAGTCGGGGTAGTCGTTCTTGAGACAAACGTACATATTGCGCAGAGACGGAGGTGTGGTTGTTGGTGGCCGGACGGAGAAAGCGAGGCCGTGAGCTTGGTTGTGGTTGTGGTAAGGGTCTTGTCCGACGATAACGATTTTGATGGTGTTGAAGGGCGTAAGACGGGACCTGTAAAGGAAGCCTTGTTAGACCACGGCGCTATAGATATGTGCAAAGTTGTGGTTACTTACCAAGAGTAAATGTCGTTTCTAGGAGGAAAGATAGTCTTGCCAGCGGCAGCTTCCCGGTTCAAGAACCTTTTAAGGTTCAGGAAATCATCCTGAACAATATCATCCTTGAGCATAGCCAGCCAAGACTCATGCAGAGTCTCAATCTCCAAACCCAGCAAATCCCGCTGCTCCTGGGTCAAAGAAGCCACCCACTTCTCCTTGTTAAATCCAGGCGTCACCACCGGCGCTGCAGATCCCGAAGCACCAGCCGACGGTGCAGGCGGTGAGTTCTTGACGTTGAAAAAGGTCATGATGGAGCCGTTAGGCTTTGTCTTCTTGTTGTCATCGGCGTCGAGAGCCGACGTGGCCTTGCGCTTGAGAGAGTTCATAGTGGCGGTTTATGTGTAGTGGGTAGTGGTTTTGAGTCGGTATTCGTCGTAACAGTAGGTGAAAGACACTTTAAGGACGTAGTCAGATCGCACGCGCGGATCGAGGACGAGTCACGGGTGGAAAAGCTGTCGTGATGTCTCGTGGTGGTGTAACCCTGAATTAGAGGGACGAAATAGGATAACGTTAAAAAAGCGACGAGTATGATTTTCTAGTCTGATGAAGGGTCGGTAGTTGCTTGTCGAAATCGGAAAAAGACGAATTGTATTGCACAGGGAAGGAACCACCAAGATAGGCTTGACGAGTACCAGAAAACCGGTAACTTGGAGAAAAAAATGACGATGAAAAAGGAAGGGAGATACAGAAAGAAAACAGAACCAGTCCTCGTCCTTGTCTCTTTCTTGCGGTCTTGTCAAACAATAAATACAGCAGATATGCTTTTTCGTTTGGTTGCCCAGTTTTGCTCAAACAAAACAAATGCAATGCTGCACGACGCGCCTGACCATGCACAACCCATAGAATAGGGCGAACGGGCGTTCCTTAGCCTAGTAGCGCGTAAAGGGGTTACCGGTCCCAGCTCGTGCAGTTAAGACTAACAAGGAAATAGTGGAAATGAGGAAGGAATGGAGTGCATATGGCAGGAACTCAGAATATCGTCAATCGTAATATCTTGCATTGAAAGCCTAGCCTTATCATGAGGAGCTGGTTGTCGCTTGTCGGGATCTTGATTGGTAGGATAAGATGGTTGCTATTTGGTTAGTCAAGTTACACGCCAAATAGCATGTCGTAGTGACACATAACCGCTGAGCAGGCATGTCATTGATTCAAGGGTTGGGGTATAATCGTTAAAGATCCCGATGAACTTGCAGAAACGATCCGATCTTAAGAAAAAGAGGGTATAAACACCAGGATATATATTCTTTGAGAGTGGAGTATCCATATCTACAATGCAGACAAAAAAAGCAAAAACCGAAACCAAGCACGTTAAATTAAAACCACCAAAAACGCCTTCCATGCTTGAGACCAATAATACAGACCTATTTTAATAAAGAACCCACCGTAAAACGCCATTCCTACACATGCAACTTCACCGTCCTTCAGCCTCTTTTTCTTCGTTCATGACCCGGAATCCGCGCTTGCAGACTTCGTAGCTAGAAATCATAATTGCACAGGCTGGCGCAACCTTGAGTGTTCTAGGCACCCATCCCTTCCAGAGCCCGGGTATGCCCTCGTGTTGGAAAATGTGCCAGAGCAGTCTAACCATTGAACCTTCTTCAGGCGCTAATGCTTGTCCGGCAGCCCGAGATGCCCCATCCCGATACACTTGTGTACGGGTCTTGCCAACATCAAAGGGTGTGGTAATGATGGCCGAAATAGCACCGCTAGTGGCTCCTGCGATGAAGGAATCTGTGAAGGTCTCACTACTATTTTCTTGTTCTTGGAAAGTACGCCAATCCACAGACTGTTCGGAGGATGTGCCCTTCCAATAGAAATCATATTCCTCTTGTCTGCGACGACGAGTCTCACGAGCATCTGCAAGTTTCCCACGGACCGTCTCATACCCCCACCAGTAGATACCAGAGAAGGGTACATCACGCCAAAGGGTAAGAGTGAGACCACGCCATAAAGCACGGTAACCACTGGTCTCAATCATGCTCTTAACGCCTTGGAGCGTTTCAATGACATGGCCACTGGTAGAATGTCCAGATGTGGCTTGAAGGCGAGTGCGGAAAAGCTCTATTGGATTGACGGCAGTGGCGGATAGTATACGGGCAACGGAACCGGCGACTAACGGAGCATAGTCAGTGTGGATTGTGCGAGCGATGGGACTCCGTGGACTTGACCGAAGCCATTCGTAGCCGGTGAAGTAGATGATATTTGAAGGGATAGACATGACAAGAGTCGGAGAAAGTCCTCTCCATAAAGTAGCGACACCCTCATTCTGGGCAATCTTGCGGAAACCATCCATAGTTGAGCTGATACGAGTCTTTTGAACCTGTTCAACTACGCATGCCTCTGGCGCAGGGACCGATATAGCGGCAGCACTCCGTGGGAGGATACAGGCATCGCCGGAACCAGCGAAAAAGACCTCTCGGCAACAAGCAGTAACCCCGAGATCTGCAGTCTGAAGGGATGTGAGGGCGGCAGGCGTGAGTGAGAGTTTCGTGAAGTCGAGTGTTGGCGGTCGAAGGTGTTGAGATTGAAGCCGTACTCGAACGACATCAAGAGGTGTAACTATATGGTAACAAAGAGTCAATATATACGGGTATTCTCGGAAGTGGGGCTGGTACATACCGAGTAATGACGTCAAGAGACTTCCGGACATGGCGGAGAGCATCTTTTGCGGCGCAGTAATATTATCCGGGGCAGGACTAGAGGGCGAATTGCGCTCCGGCGTAGAAGCCGTAGTCGCCGGTGATTGACTAGAAGACGGCATATCGTTTCGGAGATGCGCCTGGCTAGCGACGGGGTATATAGATCTCGGCTCGGGGGCCATAGGCACGGGTTCTGCAGCTACAGACATGAATTTGGTGAGAGAAACGACGTCATGGCACGGCGATGAGGTGTTTTTATCTGTCGTGGTGGATGAAAAGGATAGAATATGGTGAGATGTTGCGCGATGACGTCTAGGCACGGCAATTAGTGCTTATGAATCAAGGGAAAAATATTTAAAAGCGGCTAGAGGTGGCAATTTTATAGTGAGGAGCGCTATGGGCTGAAAGTGAGTAACCACTGTGAGGCCTCTCTAGAAAGAAAAGAAGAAAAGACAAATGTCAAGAAAACAACACGACAACGCTGAGGTGGTGAAAGACGCTCTTTATAAATGGATAAGTTTAACGCCGACGTCTTCGCGGGTTATCGACCTCTGGTTTGGTATCATAAAAATTTGACGACAGACCGACGGAATTTAGTGCGCTCAGTGGTTACAGGGGATAGAGCCTCTACGGATACAGGCGGGTGATAGTGGGGTGAGGTCATTAAATTGTGGATTTACAGAGGACAATGTTAACACTTTAAGCTTTTATAGCGAATAAGCACTGAATAATACGAATAAGAACGGCTCGAAAGTCGTAACCATTTGTTTCTATCGTCGCCGACCTGCAGGTTTCCGCTCTGGGACTGTCCATCAAAGTGGGGCATACATTAAAGTCAAACAGTAGACACATACACCAAATCACGTGCACCCAGGTCATTCTACTCTATAGACGCTACTCCCAACTACAAAGACCTCACTGTCTCAACAAACCAAACGCTGTTGCCTATCCTCAACTTTCTATTTGCCAGGCCGACCTCGGATCGTTCACCTAGCCAACCGCACCTCAAAGATCTGATAAGGATTCATAGCGGCTTATCAGATCAAACCAGACCATGCTCACGGGCTAAAACGGGTAGGGATTGCTCGTTGGTGCCATGTCAATCGGGTTTTAGTTTCTATACAGGTAATGATTGCGTGATTGGCTGTGGTGTAGAATCTGCGAACAAAAGGGGAAGTTTAACATAAAGGCCTGTTGGTTATTGTAACGGTACGTTTATGCCAAAAAAATCACCGGCGACGGCCAAACTGGCCTCAAATCACAGATTTGAGATCCACTA
>LCZG01000043.1:116082-150952 GCA_001483325.1 Huntiella savannae | reverse complement strand
ATCCGCCTGGGTTCGAGTCCCAGTCTTGTCAGCATTTCTTTTTGACCTTTTTGTGGTTCTTATTCAGGTCAATCAAAAGACCCTTAGTCACCCTAAAAAGATATCACGACGGCAAAAAGAAGATTCTCCCCATCTGGGAATCGAACCCAGGTCACCTGCGTGACAAGCAGGTATGATCACCACTACACTAATGGGGAATTCAGTTGTTAAAGGTGTCGGGCTTTCACGGCATAAGTTTCCAGCTCGGAAACCGGAAAATCGGCCCTTCCGAGGCCCATTCGACGGGGGAATGCAGGAGTTTGATGGTGTATAAGAAGGAAGTTGACGAGGGAAACCCATAGATGTATGTAGATATGTGTGTAACTTTGAATATTCGTATCTGGCGTGCCATACCCGTCAGGATCAAGCATCAATATCCATCTACCTAAACCCAGTGTAACATGGAAAGTACACCCGTGAACCCATCAATGGAGAACGATAGTTTGGTACCTGAACCGCACTCTTCGTGGCTGACGAGCAAAGAATGCTTTGTTGACCGGTCGTTGCTTATGTAGATGCTTAGTTGACCAATGAGTAGTCTGGTTCTTCTTCTTGTTGGGCGTTGGTTGTTTACCCGACAGCTGGTGTTTGACGAGGAGCTTCTCTCTTGTTGATTTTGTCAACCAAATGTCCTTCTTACTAGCTGTGTACTCTAGCTTCACTGAAGAAAAGCCATGTCGAAATCTCTTCAATCGTGTTAGGCTCTGTAATGCCATGGGTCGAATGCGAGCTAGTTTATCCAGTGGCTGGGAAGTATCTGTCAAGTTACGGTCGTAGAGCGTCCCTATACGTCGAGCGTGAATGGCATTGTAGACGTCAAGACCATCTAGTGGAGTGAACGGCTTGACTACTAACTTATGCACAGCAATTAGAACAAAGAAGTCGTATTCGAACTGCCGATATAATTCGACCACGAGAGCACCGGTTATGCTCTTATGCTCATTCTTTTGGTCCAAATTGATGATGTCGTCTTGCCTTACAGGTCTAGTTCTCGCATGGTCTACTATGTGCTTGCCGCTGAGCTTCTTGACAAAATCCATAGGCAAGCACATCCTTCTTGACAAATATAGTTGTCTTATTAAAGGAGTTTTAGTGTGTAGGATAAGACATCTCAATTGGCCTACGTGGCGTATGTTATCCGGCCAGGTTATCTTCTGATGCAAGTGAGCCCACGACCACGTTGGAAACCGGTCATCACGGTTCCCGAAGGTGACGCGATCAATGCGATCATCGGCTCTCCAAAATAGGTTGTACCTCATATTTTGTGTTCCAATACCAAACAAATGTTCGACTCCACGGATCTTCAAAAATCCGGAAATAGCATTGATTCTGTCCTCAGAGTTTGTCAAGTTTCGACCCACATACATCTGGAGAACCCCAGAGAGTGACTTGGCGACATCGAGACAACAGTTATGACGGACATCAGCTTCCACGGCACAGGCGGCATGATGATACAAAATTGTAGGACAATTTACATGCCAAAGGATGGTATAGTCTGTTATATAGAGACGGCGTGGGGAGAGATATTCCTCCTGCATGGTCCAGCCACGAGTCATCCATTCAGGTTCTTTCTCGTAGGGCCAGATCTTCCACATGTTGGCAGTTCCGTAGCAGTCTTTAGGATCAACCACGTTTGCTGAATCTAGAAAACGATGGGTCATTCCTGGTAGACCAGAATGTAAGTCTCTTGTAAGGGCACAAACAATAGTCAACCAAGACTTGGAATAGATATACCCCATGGCATCAATCTGCTCAGCTTTATCGTCATTGCTATCCTGGAGGATACAGTAGCGATCAACCCAGATGTATGGAATGTCTATCGCTCGAGATAACATCATGCAGTCGTACAGAGATTGGGACATGGTATTAAGAGACAGCGAGCTAGGTTGCGTGAAAATATTCTCAGTCTCTTTGGTGAGCATGTTACTGTCTGTAGGGTCCCATCTGTAGCTGATGGCCGCATACTTTTGATAAGTGTTCCCAACTTGGACAATACACTGAGTATTCACATCAATAAGACGGAATGATGGTGGGAAGTCTACAAAGAACTGTTAGTCACTTCGATTCACACTGTTAACACAATGCCTACCTTCACTGGATTCTGTTGGTGAACTTGTTGGATTACTGAGAGGATCTCCAAGCTGGTAATCCAACCGTTCCCTTAAAAACTGGGGGTTGAACAAACTAGGCTCGTAATAGCGAATTGCCGAACTTGAGGTATCTCCATCTATGAACAAGTTGAGATTCTTATATGCCCGTTTAGATCGTGGAGCCTCTCCGTCTGATGATTCATACCACTGAATATCGAGCTCTATATTCAGTCCATCTTTCACCCCTCTCTCCATTGGAGATTGGAGAAACATGTCAGCTAAATCGACACTTTTAAGAAGACATTTCGTGTTTTCCTCTGCTGTGTTTGAGACCTTGGCCAACACGCTTCGTGCCACCCCGAAGCATATAGGACAGTTAGAGCAAAAGCCGAGTCTTTGAATGGCAGTCCCGTCAGTGTCATCTATAGGTATGGGCCATGGGAAAAGGCCATTTGATCCGTATGTTGTCTTGGTGTTATAGAGCTGCCGGATGTCAACATCCTCAAAAGACCACCATCTTGGATCATCGGCATCGGGGTGTCTCTCAAGCTCAACATCTGAAATGTCAATGTTGAATAGATTGTATGGACGTTCAAAGTTTTCTCTGTCCAAGAAGTCCGATTCGCAACCGCTACAGTCTTTGACAATGGTGATTTCAAGAAGCATGGCAGCGCAAGACTGACACCAATTTTGGTCTTCGGCGGCTTGGGCGTTTAGCCGCAGGTTATATTCGGAACATAACTCTTTAGTGTGGCCTTCTGGTCTCTCATGAATAGGTCCGGGGGACGACTGACAATGTTAGTTTCTCGTATCACGGCGTGATCCCGTGATAACCAAAATGAAATAACAAGGAAATCTTACCTCGTTGCGATTATTATCAAAAGACAACGCGATGTACGTTTTTTCGTACTCATCTTGAATATTCACGACCTCAAACATTGTGACGAAATCTTTGAGAAACTTTGTATGAAGCAGTAGGTTATGGTGAAATACATTATCCACAAAACTACCCCGCTCTCATTTAGGTTACATCGATGGCAATTTCAGGAGCCAGGCGCATACAGGATTTGTTACAAGGCAAAAATAAGAGCAGTACTATGTGCTATTATCGGCGGCAATTCTAATATGATTTATCATGAAGAAGAGAAGGCTAACTAGAAGACAGTCCATGACCGACAGCAACTATTATGTATAACCAAGTGCCCCTACTGCCCCACTAGGCCTATTAGCCATTCAATGCCGAACCTTTCCCAATAGGCTTCTCCACGATTCTTGCTTAAACGTATGTACTTCGTCACAGAATGCAACATGTACATATATTTCTATGATCACGGAAACTCGATTTGTAAGCGAATTATTAGTTGTCCAAGAGTTGACATCCTCCAAGATCAACTTCATGTAAATGCCTAAATTGTGGTCTCTCAGGTTCAGATTCCAACCTACCAAAGCAAACATTTCATGTATATCATTATCAACTCCATCATCCGTCCTAGTTATACACATACCAAACACAGCTGTTGTAGTCGAGGTTATACAGATGACATCGGTAAACCTCGGTGAAACCTTTCACCGCCTTCTCAAAAGGGGTATATCTCAATTCTGCCTTTACCGGCTTGAGGCCGATTGAGACTCGGATTGTCTTTATTTTTTTACGAATTCACGGTTACTAACTATTCATGATTGAATGGCCAATGACCTGGAAGCTGGACAATCACAATTTCATTTTGGTTTATTAACTGTGTTTGATGTACTGATTTTCCATTGCTTCTTCTCGTGTTCTCCACAAACACAATATCCAATCAAGAACCTCCTATCTCTTATCAAGTTGCCAAGTATATTTCACAACACAACTACTGTTATTTGTGATGTCTTTTGTAATTAACACAATGGCGGTGTCGTTATATTTTCTATTCACTTTTTTATAATATTCCTTTCTAGGAATTCTCTCAAGCCCAAATGTACATCGTCATTTGAAAACACAAGGGTTAATAGGGTACACGATATCCCTGTAATCTATGCTTCTAGTATACCATCGAAAGTTTATGTCAGCATTGTTCTTCGATTGAGCCGCTTTGTAAACTAAGAGCATAAACATGTTTGTGTTAAACAACGATTTTCCAACTAATGACAAAAATGAAACTACATACTCACTATGTAACCTCATCCGTTGTGGATTATCCACGGCATTGTCCAATAGGACCATCTGTTCTTCTATCCGTCTGACAGAGTCACATGCGTTGGCCTCTACCGCTTGGCCCTAACAAAATTTACCATGGCAACGACTCAACCGTAAACAAACACCTTCTCTTCTGGGCTTCAAGGGGGATTAACTTAAGCGGACGGGTCGATTTCAGATTTCGTCGGAGGCATAGTGGAAGGATGACGACCCTGCCTGTTCGGCTGCCGAACCTCAGAGACTTGGGGCCGTCCGTAGTAAAAGACTGCGCAAAACACAGGTGCATATGCAAGTTGTTGCTTGATTCAAGCAATTGTGGCGTTTTACCCGTAGTTCGTTCTTTCCATTGCGGCACAAGGCTTGGACGTGAATATTGATTGAACGTGAAAAGCTGAACCATTTCTTTTCTTTTCTCCTGAATTATTGTGGCTTCATCACTGCTTTATTTCGATTGAAGTTTGTTTAGACTTTTGATACCCAATCTTGAAAGCTTCTTTGGATCGTTATTTTATCTTTTGCGCTATTGCGTGTTCGCACCCAGTCCTTCATTCCCGCTGTTACGACGTTAATTCCCTTCCGGATTTCGCTGTCTGATTCCTTTTCCTGCCACTAGCCATTACCGCTTGCTGTCGTCATCACCATACAAGCCACCAAAGTTACAGGATCTCGACAACTGGCCACATTCCTAACCAGAACTATTATTTGCGGTGTGCCAAGCTAGAACATCGAGAACAACAAACAGGTCTGGTCTTGCTCTGTAGCGTCCGCTGTCAAATCAACATTCCAGTAGCCCACTCACAACCAGCCAAAACCCCACTGGTCATATCGCTAGTCGCCCTGGTCTGTGGCTTGTCAAATCCAACAACTCCAAAGAGTTGCAATTATCCGACGTTGAAATCAATAGGACCCGAGTGAAAGTGTGTGTCCAAACCGCTCCACTTTGTTCTCTCGCTTGACTGCCTGTGTCCACACCTAATACGGCCACACCCCGGAAACCTTTGTGCAGAACGTTTTTGCCGTTGTCTCCCCTCTGACGCGCGAAGCTTAGGGCGTGCCGTCGCATTTTTTATCTCAACTTTGTACAGGGCACATCACTGCCCGGACTTTTCCGCCCTTTTATATTTGGGTGCTCGCCTGCCCTTTTTCTCTCTTGTTGCCGTCTAGATGCCGCCGCGCAAGAAAGCAAAGAACCAAACCTTCGAGATCCACCGAGACGAATCTTGTCTGAGCTCCAACGCCAGTGTTAACAATTCAAACAACTACGACGAAACTAGTGCAGTCTCGGACGCCGTGCTGAACGACGACGTCCCTGAGCATGGTCAGGTGACGGACAGCCTTTACAGCAACCACCAGGACCCAACAACAAGTATCTACTCCGATCCTGGCGAGCCTGGTTACAGTAGATTAGCGCTGGAGGAAATTTTAGAGGTCACGGAACCCGATATCACCGGATATACCGGGCAGCTCGAAGTCCAGACTCGGAGTCATTACGAACCACGTTCACCCACCGAAAACAACTACTACGACGAACAATCCGCTAGTGAATACGCAGAAGGGGTTAGTGAAGAAGAGGCCGACCACACAGAAACATACCATCACGACAAAACTACACCCGATTCTCGGCGCATGGCTCAGGATATGGATTCGGAGTGTTCGCTCATGAACCACTCTATCGACCAGTCATACAATGCCGAAGGAGTTTCAGTCTCAGCATACGAGGTGACTGATAACGCTAACCTTTCGGAACTGCCCGAAGACCGTCGGTCCACGCCTCGCCGGCGCCAGCGGGATCCTAGTTCGTCGCCCCACGAGCCGGAGGATGATGTGTTTAGCGATCGCAGTCTACGCAGCTCTGATGGATCGTACGATGGAGGTGTGACGCACAAGAATCCAGAGGTGGAAGAAGCGACTTCGATTAATGAGTCTAGCTTGTACAAAAAACATCGCTCTTCTGATCTCTCTGATTCCGAACTGGACAACTCCTCAGCCAGTCGCCGGACACCACGTGCCAATGGACGGAGCACAGGATCCGAGTACAATTATCGCAAAGGTCATGTATCTACAGGATCGGCCTCTTCTAGGTCAAGCAAGCGTGGTGCTATGACCAAGATTGGTAACAATTTCCCGGTTCAGTACTCGCCCAAGAATCGTACTCCAAATCGTTTCCGGCCAGAGCCTGATGCGGCGCCTTTAGTGCTGTTGCATGCTACCATGTTACCTCTCCAGTGGAATTGGGCCGAGGTTGTCGAAGATGCCGCAGCTCAAGCAATCGAAGGAAAGGTTGTCCTCTCAGACGCAGTCAAAAACTTGCGGGATGCCTGGAGTTTGTTGGTGGATCGCATTGGGGATACAGTCTTGGAACGAGGTGTACTTTTGTCTCACCCGCAAAATGATTTTGAGATTTTGGAAGAACGAATTTTGGAGGCTATGGAATTGCCCTTGCGTAGAAGGGCGCGGATTCTCGAGTGTGGTCATTACCTCGGCCCCGCCAACTATGTGTCCCTCTCGGATGACGAAGAAACCGACTTTGAAGATAGTAGCTTTGCGTCGTACGAGGCCGAGAGAAGAAAGGCAACATCGACAAGACATTGGTGCACAACATGCCGCGATGAAATCCGGGTAGATGCTTTGGGTTCCGGAAAAATCTTCCGCGTCAAGGTCTATGCTAGTAACGGCCTGATGCGTGCGGGTGCCTGGCAAGCTTGCTGGAAGGAGATGGAAAGGGTAGACGTTGAGATCGAGCCAGTAGTTGACTCTGCTATGCACATTGAGTTGGCCGAGCTGTTGACCGACAAAGAGAAACGTGATGAGGAGGAGGCCGAGAAGAAGGAAGTGCGCAAAGCGGAACAGATTGCGTTGGCCAAGATTGACGAAGTTACGAAGAACATGATTGAAGAGCGGGAACGACTCAAGGATATGGAGGCGCAGATCAAGACAGAACTTGAATTGCTTAGAGAGGCGCGTGAGACTCCCACTGCCGTAACACATCCCACCACTATCGAATCTGATACCACGCGGACAAGTATGGTATCTGAGCCAAATGTCACGACACCAAAGAGAGAGCTCCCCGACAGTTTCGCCGGACTTCTGTGGGAAGCATGCAGGGTGGCATTGATGTCGAAGAAGAACTGGCTCATCTTGATACTTGGTGGTCTGGTTGTGGCTTTAGCACTACAGAGACCGGCTAGATTAGACGGGGTTACACATTATGATGAGTATTTGACCGAAGAAATTCCAGCGGTCATGGTTGAGACCGAATTTGTGAAGGACTTCCAGGAAGAAATACATGAGGGCATCCAGGAGGAAATCCAGGAGGGTTGGGTAGATGGAGAGTCGGCTGTCGAGGTGGAACTCATGGCCGAGTTTGAGGAACCGGTGGATACTGAAGTCGTTCAGGAGTTTGAGGAGTTTGTGGCAGCGGATGATCAGGAGAGAGAACCAGAGGAGACAGAAGTCGAGCATTTCGAAGAGGCGTTTGAGGATTCAGAGCATCAGGAGCTCTAGGCCAAAGTCATGATTCACGTTCACATGTAGTTTGGGCGTTGTTTGTTTGTTTGTTTACTTCATAATACCATACTTGTTTTCACCCTTTTATATACTTTTACAGAGTAAGCTTCTTGAAGCCGTGGCGGCCCTGCTGTATGCTCAGCATGTCCATGATCACCAGAGCGGCCATACCCTCAACAATGGGGATGGCGCGGGGCACAACACAAGGGTCGTGTCTACCCTTGGCAGCCAAAACACCCTCCTCGCTACCATCGTAGGTAGCTGTGGTTTGGTCGATGGAAATGGTGGCAGCGGGCTTGAAGCCAACACGGAAGAAGATGGGAGCACCGTTGGAGATACCACCCTGGATACCGCCAGAGTGGTTGGTCTTGGTGGTCAAAGCCGGGCGGGGAATAGCCGAGGCAGCCTTGGCAACATCGGAAGCAGCGCAAGGAACGGGGCGGGAGGTGTCTTTGACGAAGATATCGTTGTGCTCATCACCAGCCATGCGGGTACCGGCGAAACCGGAACCAATCTCAAAGGCCTTGCTGGCGGGAATGGACATCATAGCGTGGGCAAGCATAGCCTCGAGCTTGTCAAAGGCAGGCTCACCGAGACCGGAGGGGACATTGCGAATGACGCAAGTGACGGTACCACCGGTAGAGTTGTGCGAGTCGCGCATCTTCTCAATAAACGACTCCATCTCCTTGGAGGCGGCCTCATCGGGGCAGCGCACGGGGAGGAAGCTATCGACCTTCTCGCGGGTGATGGTGTTGATGAGGTCGTTGAAGGCGGGGTTGCTCGAGCGCGAAGGGAACTCGGCAGTCTCGGGGATGTGTTCGACGGGACCGACGGAAGAGGTGAAGGCGACAATCTCAATACCGTAAGCCTCACGGAGGAACTTCTCGGCAACGGCACCAGCGGCGACACGGGCAATGGTCTCACGGGCGGAGGAACGACCACCACCGGAAGAAGCCTTGATGCCGTACTTCTCCTGGTAAGTGAAATCGGCGTGCGATGGGCGGGGGAAGCGGTCCATGGTCTTGTTGCCGTAGTCCTTGGGGCGCTGGTCCTCGTTGGGAACGGTCAGGGCAATCGGGGTGCCCAGGGTCCGGCCGAACTCGGTACCGGAGAGGATGGTGACGCGGTCCTTCTCATTGCGGGGGGTGGTGATGGCGGATTGGCCGGGGCGACGACGGGTGAGCTGGGGCTGGATATCGGCTTCGGTAAGCTCGAGACCGGGAGGGGCGTTCTCGATGATGACACCAACGGCCTTGCCGTGGGACTCACCGAAGCTGTATGTGTGAATATGTTAGGGACCTACGAAGCCGGGCGGGGAACATGAGGATGCGCCGGGGGTTACTTACGTCATAACCTTGAAAACGCTGCCGAAGGTAGACATTTTGTCGCAAATTCACTCGTCTAAGTAAGATTATGTGGTTTGTGCGAGTGTGGCGTTTGTGACGGGAATGGAAGGGACGGAATTCGGTTGGTGGCGTCTAGGTTCCGGAGTTTTTTTAAGGAAAGCAAGGAAGTGTTTTCCGAAATAGGCAGTTCTGTAAAGATACTCGGCCACAGTGGTTATTTATGTGACGTAGGCGGGTGCAGAATTTCGTGAGTCAAGCGCATTGTGCATGGTCGGGATAGGTGCTGAAATCGGCGGAGTTTGTAGGACATCTAATAAGTGGAGCATCTACAAGTGTCTCTTTTTCTCGAAATTCAACAGGAAAAAGGATGCGATTCAAGGTGCCATAAACCCTGTCGAGGGTTCATCCTATTGAACATTCCACATAAAGGCGAAATGAGAGACTCAATCAAGTCCATGTGATTGAAGATACTAAGGGATTTCAGGACAGATGGTGGGGACAAGCAAGGTCGTATTTGCATTTTCCTGGCCATATAGGGCGACCGGGGTATCGTCGGCCGGAGCCACGGATCCCGACAGAATGAGGGAAAGTTACTAGGAATGGGGATGCAAGCGACCAAGCACACGTGCGTGTACACACAATGAGAACGGATCTGACGGGGGAATGACGCTATTTGGCACAAGCGGCGGACAGGCCTAGACGCGGAGGGAAGCACCGACGGTCTTGTGTTGTGGGGATACACAATAGCTGGACACACCATAAACTTTGGTTAACGACGTGCACCGTCGGAGATCTTGTTGTTTGTTAGAGAATCAGGTTGTTGTTGTTGTATTCTTTAACGTCTACCTGAACAGCGTGAACTTAGAGAATTAGGTTACATGCTGTTGTTATAATATATCTCCAGGCTCCATTTTGCTGCCTTGCTTGCTTGGCCGTGTCCTGAAATGGTTGACATTGACGCCTCGTCAACATCTACTTTGCCGTCGTGGAGAAAGCGACTGGCTGTGATGGTTTGGGACTCTTTTGATAAGGGACCACAGGAAAGAGCGTTTCTGAATAAGGCTGATTTGTGGATTTTGACATATGTTTCTGTTGCGTACTTTGTCAAGTACTTGGATCAAACAAATGTAAGTTGTCGGTCCATACCCGTGCGAGTCTTTGTCTTACTAGCCTTGTGCTTTCGATAGGTTAACAATGCCTACGTTTCTGGAATGAAGGAGGACCTCTCTATGGACGGCAATGAATACAGTACATTACAGTCTGTCTTTACTGCTGGCTACTGTCTTGGAAACCTTCCTTCCCAGCTTCTCATGGCACGAATTCGACCGTCTATTTGGTTACCGACTCTCGAGCTGATATGGGGAATCCTCGTCATATGCATGGCTGCCACACCATCTCTCCAAGGCCTCTACGTTTTACGCTTCTTCATCGGCCTCCTCGAAGCTTCAGCATACCCCGGAATCCTCACGCTTCTCGGCAACTGGTATACACCCCGTGAACTCGGCAAGCGTGCTGCTCTCTTTTTTATCAGCTCGTGTTTGGCTCAGATGGTGTCTGGATATCTACAGGCCGGGTTATATTCAGGCATGGATGGACATCTTGGGTTGGCGGCGTGGAAGTGGTTGTTTATCTTTGACGGGATCTTGACTATTCCGGTGGCGCTTTTCGGATACATTGCCATTCCGGATTGTCCGGTGACATCTCGTGCCCGTTGGCTTTCCAAAGAAGACCGTCGTATTGCCGTTGCCCGTATGGACTCGATCGGCCGTGCCCCACCAGGTCGTCTTTCCATGCAAACGGTTCGCTCTGTAATATCCGATTGGCCGGTATATGCTTTCAGTGTCGCATTTACTGCTCAACTTCTTGGAAGCAGACTCTACACGTACTTTGGCGTTTGGCTCAAGAGCACCGGGCGTTATTCGGTTCCCGAAATCAACGTACTTCCGTCTGCGGGCTTTGGATTCCAAGCTGGTATGGCCTTGCTATTGGCATGGACAAGTGATGCAATTGGACAACGAGAATTTCTAATTGCTGCAGGCGGACTGGTGTCTCTGGTAGGGGCAATGATTCTGTGTATCTGGCCTGAAGAGCATCATAGAGTTATGGTTATGGGGTGGATATTGTTGTATGGCCAAGCTGGTGCGTCTGCTCTAATGATGTCATACATCAATGAGCTAATATCATACTCTGTCGAAGAACGTTTAATCGTTATTGGAATTGTCGAAACGATAGGCTTTTCTTGTAACGCTTGGGTGATCCTGTTGGTCTACCCCTCAGGAGACGCACCATATTTCTCAATTGGCTACCCAATGGCCACCGCCTTTTTTGCCATTGAGATCGTCACCATCCTGATCATCCGTCGGCTAGCCCGTGTTCTACCTCCTGGTCGCAAACTAACTATTAGGGAGCATTCTTCGATATCGGAATCAGAGTGAAGCACACGTGCCAAAGTCGTTGATAGTAGCTTATCGTTATCGCCCAACCTAGAAGAATCCGCTAGAACAAATCCTTGGAATTCCCAAGTGAAGAAATCTTCGGCAAGCCCGGTCAGAAAAGTACTGCCCGACGTGGAAAAGAAGCAAAATGGAAGTCAGGAAAAAAGATTGTGGAACCAAACTGTCAATTTAGGTGTGGCAACAACCCGTTATTTTATACAACGTCGGCTATATCGGTACCTGTGGATCTCCACACCCTCGGATTCTTTTTTTGCCGGCGGCAACGGATTACTGCAATTGAGACACATCTCAATTGCACCGTATTACATCGCTTAGACCACTGGTTTACACCCACGGACTCACTCAATCTCGCGACTTTCCGTGTTGGAACTAGCCACGGCGTTTGTCGCGATTCTCCGACCTTTAGATCTGATAATCGCCGATTAACCTGCAAGGCGACGTAACACATCCACAACTTACAGTTCACATCCCGCATACCACAAACCCGCTTACTTTTTTACTGGTCTTGCGACGCTATAAAGTGGGCTGACCAATCAACTTGACGACGGCCCCAACAGGAACGCTAAGCGAATCCACGGATACCCTGAAATTGTTCGCTTTATCGTGGCAGGCAAGAAGACGGATAACGGCGTCAGTCGGGATTGTGGTCGGATGGCCGTTCCTATTTCGACCTTTGTGGTGCGGTGGATTCTTGTTTCCTTTTCTTGACGTGTAACTTGAATCGCGACTACCTTTTGTGTTTTTCTGTCCTTCTTTTTCGTGAGATATTGACATCTCAGCCCACTCAGCAGACTCTGCCATACACAGGCCATACACAGGCACTATAGAATCACGACTACTTGAGTTGTACTCAACGTTTATCCCCTGTTCCAACCTGGACACCTGATTTAACCGATCGTCTCGTTTTTGGGGGCTTCATTCCTTTTTGTCCACGTCGCATCCGCCCGTCGCCGTCTGCGACTGTTCCGCCAATCCCGTCATCCATTTGCTCTGTAACATAACTACAGTGATATACATATACGAACTTTTTAATCGCCCATTTAATACCCTGATAAACAAACGACTTCTCTTCTTGGTGGCATGTCACACCGAGGTGACACTCCCACATACCTGGGTCCCCTCCCACAATCCGCTGCTCCAATTCTTAACACGACCCCTGGTCCGCCAGACAACCACCGGGGAATAGATACCTACATGGACCGATTTCGCATCCGCCCCGCTAGCCGTCCCGGTACACCGGTTGACGGAAGCAGTACCAAGGGTATTCGCGAAACTACAGGCTCTCACTCACCGACGTCGGTTGCCTCTTCCATCTTCACAGGGTCACCAGCTGCCACCGCCAACCATGCAGCCACTTTGCCTACTACTGCTCCATCAGATGCCGGCACAAGCAAAACTTCCACATCTACTCCGCCTGTTAGTGGTAGAGTGAAGGCGTGTGAACGTTGTCGTATTTGGAAGAAGAAGTGTACGCGACATCCAAAGGTTCCCACCAAGTGTGTTAACTGTATCAATGCCGGTGCCGAATGTTCCCTCCGTGCTCTGACGACGTCGCAGACTGGTCTGCGGGCCCGTCTTGCCTGGATGGAGAGCTTCATTAACTCTCAGGGTCTTCTCGGTTCCGATCACCCTATTGAGCATGTTCCTACAGGATCCGACCTTTCTCAGCTCGCCGTCACCCATCACAGTGGCCGTCTTTCTGATACTGCCGTTACCGACCATGACGAAACTATGACCGATTCACATCCCATCCTCCCGCCACAACCGCAACCAAAATTTAATCACGGATTTACTGCAGTTAACCGTACTCCCCTTCCTCGAGAACCAGTTCCTCATGTTGGTCAACCCGTGCCTCAACGAATTTCCAAGGATACATATCGAGTGCTTCTCGATGCCTACTATCTCGATGTTGGTCGCGGTTACACGTTCATCTGCCGTACTCGTGCAGCCGCTCTTATGGAGCAAGCTGGCCCGACTATCCCACGTAACATCAGTATGGAACTTAAAGATACCGGCTCTGTTGTGTTGGGTTTGATGGTAGCTATTGGTCACTCTTCATTACGACGGGTCGGAAAGTTGCCATTGGAGGCCGAGGGTCTGGAGTTTATAGTGCAGTACAAGGAAATTCTAGCGCAATGTTTGTTGAACGAGAGTAAGACGACATTGGAGATTCTCTTGTTACTGGCTTTATATGCTCTTACAGACCCACAAGGTCCATCATGTCAACCTATAATCGATGTACTGGGTCGTCAAGCAGTGAGATTAAGATTGGGTCAGAGGGATACACTGGATGAGGCCATGACGGAGGATGAAGCGGAACATAGCCACCGGTTATTCTGGAGTATCTATATTGTGGATCGTATGATGGCAGTATCTTGTGGTCTTCCAGTGGCATTAGACGTAACAAATGCGGATATCCCGATGCCAAGTCTCACGATCAACGAGTTTGCCGCTCCAAACCAGACTGACTCGGTAGCAATGCTACAGGTAACAAGACAACTGGTCCATCTCCGACAACTCGAAGATCGCATCATCCACCGTATTCACCTTCGACCACGTGAAGAAACCGCCCAGTTGACTAGAACGGATCGCCAGACAATTATCAAGAGTCTTCGCACTGATATTGAGAACTGGTATTCACATGGATGTCTTCTGAAGCCAACAGAACATGATAATGTTCCTATCCATATTACCGTTTCATGGTTGGCTTCCCGTTACTATAACTTACTCCTTCTTCTTTACTACCCGTCCCCATTCAACCCAGGTACTCTCCTTCTTTCTCGCCATGAACTTCTTTCTCTCGCCCAGAAACACATTCAAGCGAACACAATTCGTCTGAATACCCGTCAACTACCTCTCAACGAACCTACTCTCTGTCGTCTCCTTCCTATTGTTCTCGTCCTTCTACACTCATTCCTCCACCATCGTTCTGCCAACGGACCATTCGCTGCCCGTGATGAAGTTCTTTGCTGCGCTGCCATCCTTTCTGCTTATCCTCCCGCCTGGACTACAGCCCACCGAGCAGCCGACATGGTCCGGCAGTTAGGCGCTTTAATTACAAAGTGCACGGCTTACGATGAGATGCCATTCGCTAAGGGTGCCGGTAACGCGAGCTTGTCAGGTGCAGATTGGGAACGTCTTCGTGAGGTGAGAGCCGGGTTAGTTGGCCTAGCAAGAGAGGTCCTTGGCAGAGGAAGTGCATTTTTGGCTATGGAGCATTGGGAGGTTGATGATGATGAGCCGGTGAATTCAGCAAGAGAACGCCGTATAGATGGCCGTGTGGATGAACCGTACCGCGAGGTACACTTAGACCACGAAGAGCAGCCGATCCCACATGATAAGAGACATATGGTGGTGGGCGACCTTTTGTAGAATAATACGCATATACATATGCACATACATAATACCCCTTGATAGACTATATATACCTCAAGTTAGGAATAGAAACGGCCGCCAACAAAGTAAAAATCAAACATGTGGGTATCTTTTGAGCAACAATACTGGTACGGACTAACTTGCGTCCCTTGTTCTAATTCTTTGCCTCCGCCTTCCGAGCCTCCATGCGAGCTCTTCTGGCCTCTTCCTCCCTCTTCATCTCCGTACGCGCCAGGAAATCCTGTCGATCAACAAATGACCCCTTCGCCTTACCTGCCAAAACTAACTCCTCCTTGAGACCCTCCTTATCAACGTATCCAGCCCAATCCATCCGACTCTTCTCCACCGTATTCAACTTCTTAGCCTTCCCAGAACCGCCCTGTGCTGTCCGTGCCGCCATGCGCATTGCTACGCTAAGTTGCAAGTCGGCACGCCTGCTAATCACCGAGAGTGGCGGCTCAAAGCGGGAACGGAAGGCCCGGCGTGGTTGGTAGGATGGGGTTTCGGGGGTTGCTTGTGTAGGAGATAGAATTGCGGCGGCTTCATCGGGGGGGAGTGATGCGAGGTATAGTTGGGCTTCAGCCGAATCGCGGGCCACAAGCTTTTCTTCTGTGTGCACTTTTCCGGCGAAGTTGTATTTCCGCTTGATGAGGATCGTATCGGGGAGGTCTGAAGGGGCAGTTGTCGGGGTCGCTTTTTCTTCGGCTTTTGGCTGGGGTGTTGAGGACGCGAGAGTCTCGGTTGGCGGTGTGGAGGTTTCGGCGGCGGGTGCTGGGGCGGCGGGCGGTGAGACGGTGAAGTTGCCCGCCATCATGCTAGCGAAGAGGGCGTCTACATCGACTGTAACTGGTCCCGTGGGCTTGAGAACACGGCGTTCTTGCTTTCTAGATTATTGGATAGTGCGTTAGCTATTTTGAACGCGCTGGATGGATCGGCTTTTGCATGACTTACTCGGCTGCTCGCTGCGCTCTCGTCTTAATTACACTCTCTTCTGCGCCAACTTCCTCTTCTGCCTCCTCTCGCCGTCTCTTGCGCTTATTCCCTTTTTTAATTATAGCTTCATCGCCCGAGTTTTCCAATTCCTCATCATCAGCCTTGTTTACACGGACAGTCTTCTTAGGCGCCTCATCGTCGGAAGCTTGGCTATCGTCATCATTATCATCGTCATCTTCGTTCCCATCTAGGGCGAAGTCGGAGTCTTCTTCTGAGTTATAGTCATCATCTTCGGCTGTAGAAATGGCGATCTCTTTGATTTGTGGTGGTGGCATCGCTGTAAAATTATGCAAGACAGAAAATAGGTTGTGGTGGGGTAAAAAAAGTTACATGACGCGCTGGAAAAGGCAGGCGCAATTGGAAATGTAAATCAAGTGGCGTGTGATAGGGTTAGGGTGTTCAAGAGTGTCTGGGCAGTGTAACACGAGATATACCAAGACCTCGACGGAGATTAGTTGGGGTTCTATTGTTTTTGACACGATTTCATCATGTTCTAATCTACATTTTCACTCGTTTTTGCTTCAAGAATACAACTATGGGACTTACCGAAGAACAAAAGACTTTCTTTATTGAGAATGGCTGGCTCCATCTCAAACAATGCTTCACCCCGTCGCAAGCGGAATCAATTACATCAACGGTCTGGCAACGACTTGCTATGAATCCCAACGACAAGTCAACATGGCACACTCAACAAACACATATGCCGGGCCACAAAACCTTTGATGCCTCCCGATTTGCGCCGTCCGCCTGGTCGGCAATCACCGAACTCTGTGGTGGCGAACATCGAATCCTCGACTGGGCCAAGAACTGGCAGGACGCACTAATCGTTAATCTGGGAAGTGCTGAAAGAGAGGGGAAAGAAGAAGGTCCACATGATCTGTGGGGGTGGCATGTAGATGGCGACTTCTTTGTCCATTACTTGGATAGTCCGGAGCAAGGACTGTTGGTGATCCCGCTGTTCACTGATGTCTTGCCGGGGGCTGGTGGTACGGTGATTTGTCCAGAGGCAATGCCAAAGCTGGCACGGCATTTGTATGACCACCCTGAGGGAGTCTCGCCACTCATGGATACACGGGATTCACCCGAGTTTCGTAATGTCGAGCTCGGAAAGGGCAGCGAGTACTTTAATCGTGTAGCTCATGAGGTACGTTGCCTCCGTCTTGTTTCTGACCGGTACTAACCCTTATCATTCAGTGTATCAACTTTGTCGAAACTTGTGGACAGGCTGGTGACGTTTTCTTGCTTCACCCCCTTATTCTCCACTCTGCTTCGAATAATAGCCGGCGTAACCTCCGTATCATCACCAACCCCCCGATCGGCCTCCGTGAACCTATGCGCTTCTATAGACCGGATGGTAACTATAGTCTTGTTGAGCGCTGTACTCTTCATGCTCTTGGAAGGGAACATCTCGGTGACTGGAAAATCACGAGACCCCGAGAGGAGGTTATACCACATCGTATCCGAGTACAAGAAGAACTCAAGCTGAAAGAACAGGCCCGACTCCGAGGCTAGATACACACGACACATGCATGTAGGGTTAGGGTGTGTACACAGAGTCAGTACATGCTCCACATTTCCCGTCGTAACCTTGACCGCCAGACTTCAACAATACAGACATGCTGATTGTAGTAATATACACACAATTGCCACGATGACTTTGAAAACCCTCTATGTCGCCCGCCATGGCGTGAGTTGAGCTATTGACAAGTGATATGTACCAACTAACATGATATACAGTTCCGCACTACCTGGTCAGTCGACCCTACGACCGGAGTGTACTCATCCGCGGTTCCTTCGCCTACGGGTATCCCTTCGGACCCAGCCCTAACTTCTCACGGCGTAACTCAATCGTATGAGTTGGCCCGTCACCTTGCTAAGATCTCCCCACCTGTTGAAGCCGTATTCTCAAGTCCATGGTATCGTTGTCTTCAGACCATGACACCTTTCGTAGAAGGCAAAGGTCATGAATCGCCAACTACCGAACGTCCAGCCGGCCAGAAGAAAATTCTTGGTGAATATGGAATTTGCGAATGGTACGGATCAGCACCCTTCAAGCAGCCCCAGCCAGCTAGTCCAGAACGCATGAAAGGATTCTTCCCTACACTGGATGTTCCCTCTCTAGTGGCCTCAGCTGATCGGCATCCTAAGGATAACGGGGAAACACCGCTTGAGCTCTATGAGCGTGTGAGACGTGGTCTGGACGCTATCGTCCGGTATTGTGATGCCAATAATATCGAGACCGCTGTTTTATGTTCTCATGCTGCCTCTGTCATTGCCATCGGTCGTGTCCTTACAAACGACATTCCGCAACAACTTGATCGTGAGGACTTCCACGCCTTTACTTGCGGTCTTAGTACCTTTAAACGAGTAGAATCTACAGGCAAGTTGGAACAAATCCCGGTATAAGAGGGTTACACTGACATAGACACATAATAGAAATGCCGGACTCGACAAATCTGGTTGGCGATTCTCTATGGAAATGTGAGGTGGACATGGACACCAGCTATCTGGCTAACGGTGCAGAGAGAGGCTGGTAAGTGCGAGACATGTCGCTACTTTCGACACTGGAATGCTAATCTACAATCAATCTCACAGGCTCTTTACCACGGATGAAGGCTTTTCCGGTGACCAAGGCACCGATACGCGTGCCAAGAAACACCGGCTATAGGTATATCACAATGACCATAATCCAACCATATGACCATTCTTTCTTCTGCTGCTTCTCTGATCTCCGGCCACCATCTTTTCACTGACTCTATCTACACCACAGCTTGAAATCTCCTTTTTTCTCCGTCCAGGCAATAAGCCTTGTTGGCGCCGTCACATCACATGTTTGGGCGTGCGTGGTTTACCAGTGTTTCGGGAACCACCGTCGTCTGTGATAGGTTAATAAACTGTTGGCTTGCACATTGTGACTTGCTGGGGTGGGCATACGTACTTTTGCGGTGGCAATGGAATGAATGAATGGGTGGGATGGACCTGGCTTCAGCGGCCAATTTCGGTGACCAGGCAGTTTTCTATTCGATTCACTTACTCGTTTATGCTTGTTCTTCAGTGCCGGTTCTTTGCAGACTAGTCGGACGAGTCCGCCTGGTCTTCGTACGACGGACAGCGGGGCTAGGTTGATAGTATGACCTTTTGATTATGTTGGTTCTTTGAGATGGTCAAAGGTCTTGTTCATCCGACATGACCACGCCCCTCTTTCACGGGCGGGGTGTTACTCTGCTGACAATGACAAATCTCCATGAGGAACTCTTCTCCCTCCCTGGCCCGCCAGACACGTCACTGCATTCTTCACCGCAAGATGGCGGCTGGAGTCGGCAAGTATAATGTATAGTATGTAGGATCCAACTGCATGGCCGGATAGAGACAAACAAGGAAAACGAGCCAACAGAGGCACAATGATAGCCCGAGTCAAGTTTTCCGAGGGCATCTACCCGAGACCTCGCCCGCTTCATGCATCGCTTATGTGTGTGCATACCAGCTCGCCACTATTGCGAACCGAAGGCCCGTTTCGTCTATTGAGTCATCCTGATCAACATCCTTATTCATACCGTTTCTTTCTGGTTCCACATCACATATAGGTAACTATACTTTACCGCGCAGCCTATGGATGGCCTCTTCCATCTCTACTACCTTTTGCCACTCTGTCGGTACTGATCTGGCTATTCAGATCTTGTTTAGTCCATCCAAAGGCCCATACATTGGCAAAGCACAGTAACACCACCTAGAGTCCACATACACCGTCACCTCACAGGCCCCGGCATGTAGCCGCCAATACTCCTTCATCCCCCGCTGTCATTGGTCACACCGGACCCGACAGTTTGGCTCGGTCTAATCAGTACTCATATCATCCGTCACCTCCTAATCTCGCCGTGACCGAATGACCGAGACGCAAGGCGTCAAGCTTGGCGATGGGGGTTGGGGCTGTTGGTTCGGCATTGCGCTTGAAGGTGACTCCTTTTGGAAACAACGGGCATTTTTTTTACCAACAAGGACGGAAGACGTGCTATTTTAAGGAGATAGAAGCATGCACATGTTGGTAATCATGTGTGTAGCTTCTAGTCATTTGGCACGTCATCTCGTCTGACAACCTCGGCACTCACAGTTATATATGTACACCACCACCATCTATAGCTCGCTTGTTGGGTTGGCTTTTTCACAGAGGGGGCCAACCTGCGAGAAACAAACTATGCACGTACAGAAGAGAAGGGAAGAAGAAACGGGACATTCAAGGCGACGTTACTCGCGCTTTGGGTGGCACCTGCATATAGATGTAAACTTATGTACATAACGGGCGGAAGTTCTCCAAGGAGAAGACCAAAGGGGAAGCTGCGGAGGCAAGAAGACATCCGTAGTTGCTCGTTTTGCCGGCCGAGTCCGGGCTGTGTTACTTTGTTCTGTGCGACGTCAGGACCACCTTTTACTGTGGCGTCCGGGAGGCACGGTGACGGAGATGTTATAGTGGCCCCGGATGATCATGAAGACAATCGTAAGCAATCTTGAGACGGCACATTCTAATCGGTGGTATTCTGCCGAGTATGCGAGATGGCCCTTGGCAGAATACGTTGATATGTTTACAAGGTCCCCGGGCAAGCGTCTTTCTTGTCACATTCATGGGCATAGACCAACAACCTCCTTCCCCATCCATCCACTCGCTTCGTTATAGCCCCAGGTAGATACCCCACGTCTAAGCCCTGGTAGAGTGTCATTTAGCCCCCACGGCACAGCAAATGTAACCCTAAGCTTCGAGTTTGGCTCCCATGAGCCCATTTTGCTTGTATCGGTCGATACGACATGGGCCGGAACGGAACAGATACCGGGGAAGATATAAGTTTGGATGGCCAGGAAACCCCCACCAGACGGCGACTGTCAAAAGGTCTGGGTGGAGTATAGTTGACGAGCCAAGAAGTTCGGAAAGTTGGTCTGCCGAACGACTAGCTGCTGGTTGAGGTCACCAACAAGGCCAATAGTGGCAAGTGGATCGAAGTCTAACGAACTTTGGCTGGCAGCGCTAACGAATCCGCGATCGATAGGATTCCCGCCCTTTTTTTCATGCCCTAGACAGGTTTGTCTAGACGTTAAATCGATCGTCTTTCCCTGTTAGCCCCACTTGGAGATGACTTTGCTTTTTTCCTTTGTCCGAGGCCGAGTTTGTTGGACGCTATGGATTTTGGCGAAGAGGATGCGGATTCTAGTTCAAAGGGATGCGGATTCTGGGAGGGGTGTCTACATATGTGTATATAGTGACGATGATCTTGGTACATTGACACGGGAATCGTGTTGAATCGAGTAAGAGGAGAAAAAATCCAACAAGGACGACAAAGCACAAATGCCTCAAAACTCATTTCGTGTTACCGTCTGGTTGGTAAATTAGCTGTGATAGTTACATACACACGTCCTTGATGCTATATGTCACGGGGCACTAAGGCATAACGATGTGCCCCCCGCCATCTCATCTTGTGCAAAGTACATATTTGGCAGGCTTAATGCTTCAGCACTCATCACACCATGTGTCACCCATGACAATCATCAAGACAACATTCCGTGGCGGCCTTACTAAGCTAAGAAGACTAGTAAGTAGACAGGGAGAAGACAGGATTTGCAGGCGTTTGTGATGAAGATAGCGAGACATCGCCGACACATCTCGTCGACGTCAACTTCCAAGAAGCATCGAGCTTGCCGTGTTTTCAGACCCTTGTTGCCGGTGGGGAAGGGAAGCAGAAATCAGGGGGGGTAGGTATGGCAAGACAGGTGCGAGCCCAGGACGATCGGGACCTTTTTAGACAAGTCGAGAATGGTGTCATTTTGTGGATGTGTCTTGGGGATTATTGATTTCTTGGCCAATAGGTATCGTGGAAGTTGTGACGTCTAGCCTAGCTTGGTTGCATCTGAAGAAACAGTAAACCCCCAAGACAAGAACCCTAGATCCCCGTCTTTCTCTAGGTATAGGTTTTTGCGGTACACTGATGGTTATGGATCTTGCCATTCTAATGACATGAAGCAACGGAGTACAGTGTTCGTTAGCTAGCTTGTCATTGATGGGTTTACGAAGTCTAGCCTACGCGATCTCGATTTGCCAACTAAGATAGGACAGGGTGGAGCAAATCGAAGGATACAGGGTCCTCAATTCCTTCCTTGGCCTTGTCTCTTGAGTTTTTCCTTTTTTTTCTTTCGTCCTGCGTATCCACTAACATGTCTTGTATGTGTACATACTGACATATGTACCGAGTCCTTTTCTCTCATCGAATAGCTTTAGGAGAAAAGAAAGTAGAAAAGTCAGACTTGCCTATTCTGTCCAGTTAGGCGCCAGATTGACATGTCATGCGGATTCCTTTGTCTAGCGGGAGAAATTCTGTATGAAGATGGACGGTCGCAGTGGCATTGCAGAACGGCCGGGCGGGGGGCAAAGGTAAGAGGTATTTATCGAACATTTAGCGATATTGGTTGTTGAACAAAGCCTGGGGTGCAGGACAGACAAGCCAATTGGGTCATGTTGCCAATTTGGAGGCAAGTCCGAAAGCGCGAGCGGTGGTCTTGGCTTACTCGTGGACGAGACAGAGAGACAAATAGGTTCTCAGTTCATGAGCAAGTACCTAGCGAATGATTCGAGATGTCGTCACTGGCGATCAAACTGATAGTTGGAAGTGAATGTTGCCATTCCTATATTTGTAGTTGCCCAAGTCACCGACCTCAACAACACGGCGGGCACATACTGCCGTTTCTCCACTTGTGATTCCTAGCACTTCTCATGACAAAATGGCCAAAACTATAGATGCAATCTATCCACTGAAAGCACGGTCCTTGTCGTTTTCAAGATCGTTATTGGACGGGCCGTCCCGATGGTTTGGAACGGCTTCCTCGTTGCTGCGCTAGCGAGCCCAGGCGGCATGATTTTTGCACAAGCAGGAATGGATTGGCAAAGGCATGGAGTCAGAAGAGAGGGGGGGGGGCGGAAAACAACGAGAGATCAAAGAGTCCACGGCCAAGTATACACTCAAATAATGAATGCGTGTGTATCAGAGAACCAGAAAGGAAGTAACCATAGAGGACCCTGCAAGGGCCTTTGTGAGATTCGAGGGCGTAATGGGATCACGATGCAGTGGAGAATTCGGGACCGCAGAGGGGGCGCTCTTATTGGGACCGAGGTTATGAACGGACAACCGATGAACCAGGAATAAGAAAGCCTAGATCTCTAAGCTTTGGAGCCCTTTTTTTTACGCCCGTACCCAGAGTACACTAGAGAAGATTTTGACTCTTTCGATGTTCGAGGTCTGTGAACTTGCAAGCTCTAGAGAAAGTCTAGCCTTCCTTCATAAATCCACAATCATCCTGTCACCGACCTCTCTTGAACCGCCAAGTCAGCTCAGAGAAATCAACCCACGCCCGACTAACCCTTATAAAACATGAGGAGATATAATGCACGAATATGATTGGTGGAACTGTCCCGACAGTTTGGATGCGAGGTGGGGCGGGCTTGTAGAAAAGTGGGTCAAATTGGGTTGATCCACATTGAGCTTTACAGGGTAGGAGAAGGGGTGTGTGCATGACACAAAGGAAAAAGAAGAAGGAGAGAAAAAAAAGAAGAAAAGGGAAAGAGACGACGACAGCGAGACGAACAAAAAAAGACCCTCTATACGTGATGTATGTATGTACATGTCGATGGGTGTACATATGTGCATCTTGTCAAAGGAAATCATAGTACGTGACATACATATCTAAGCGCAACAATTGTCATCACTCTGAACACAACAGCGGATCAGCGCCAGCAAGAACCGAGCACAAGAACGACTTGCGCGTATCTGGCTGCAGGAAGACATCATTTGGAGCAGTTGCTTGGTTGCCTGTGGACTCGGCTGTATCACCTTTGTGCCACTTCTTCACCTCGATGAACTCGAGGTCAAAAATAATTGCCATAGCTGAGACGGACGGTATGTTGGCACGGCACATGAACGGAATATAAACGGGGAGAGAGGGGTGAATGGTGGTCAGGAGCTGATAGAGAACCCTGCCTTGTCTATTGCACAATGTATTCATGTATGTATGTTTGTAGATACATACATATGTATACGTTTGTACATATGCAGCTACGATCAATGGCTCAGACCAGATGGGCTGGTCCTTGTTTTCAGGCTAGGCCCGGGAAGCTACCTGCATCAGGCTTCTTCAGCCCGTGAACTGTGCTTGTGGTTTATTTGTCAAGGGCCCGGACGATGCTCGTGGTGCTGTCCTTGTATACTATGCTGTCCTTGCATCGGGGGAACTTCCTGACCGATGCTAGTTGATGGATTATCACTCACCTCCTTCTCCAGAATCTCAAATCGCACGTATGTACATGCTAATGCCAGCGGGACCCCCACTATCCCGCCACGTCGTGTACGTGATTCGAAACCGAGAGATCCCGAGCGCCTCATTGACTCCCCTGTCGCGTCAAGGTGACAGCTCACGATGGTAACTTGCAACCGGTCATATTGGCAGGTCACAGTTGACATTGGTTGTTGTTAACGGCCATAGTTAGGCAAACTGAATTAATGACATTGTCATGCATGGCCCCTCTTTGTCGTTTTTACACTCTCACAAGATCCACCATCCTCTTAGCCCTCAGCCTTGCGCCGCCACGTCTGCCAGTCGGCCCGGCCTCTATAAGTGGTCGTCCGGAAGCTGGGGGTTAGAGGTCCCTATTAGTTCGCCTAGTCGTGGTGGAGGAAGGGAACTAGGTTTCTTTGACCTATGGTCTCTTTTACTATTTTGATCCATAAATCTTCCAAATGATTATGTGAATAAAAGACAATGGAACCGCCACACACCCCATTTGCCACAGAGATGTTGGATATTTCATGTACTGCGCCGCGGCCCCATCCCTCGTTGGATCAAACTTGCAGTCAGTTTAGGTTCAGTTGGGATGTCTAGTTTACCATTATAGCACCTATACAGATCGTCTAATTCTCCACATTCTATTCGTGTGTTACATTCAAATCTTGGGATCCCCGTAAGCTTAGTCCTTTCCAAACAAACGACCAACCAGCTGTCCCCCAACCCTCCAATGTTGGATTCGGATCAATCTCTACCCGGGTTGTGTCAGTTGCACATGTCCTATATTCACTGCGAGAAATACAACTGAAGACTGAAAAAGCGCCCCGCCAATCATTCTCTTTAACCATCTTCGTGACTTGACCTTCAAACTTATCGACGGCCCCCACATCCACATAATCGCCGCGTTATTCCCATTGTAGTCCTTGGAATATCTGTGTATGTGTGTATCTATGTGTGTATGTGCCACGGTCCCAACACCTGGCCCGCGCTCGTCGTGTTTGTTACCTTGAAATATCGGGCAATGCCCGGCAAGAACACCGGTCATCTACATACGTCTGAATCTTGGCGCTCAGGTAGCTACGTAATGGACACCACATAATTCGTCGGATCACCACTTTGCCATCATGTAGCCCTCTTTTCGCCCTCACACTTCTTGGATACACACTCGTGACGCTTTCGCTACTCCTTGGCCTCCCTCCTTCTTCTCATACTGCAGTATCATCTGTTGGTTATTCTCGTGAGCAAGATCCAACGAATCTTCCTAGATCCACAAACAGGGAGACCCCCTCTCTATAGTCAGCGCATCACAAGATAGCCCGAGATGGTGTGTCCCTAGTAAATTCCTCCCTGCAGATTAATTCTACAAGCTTACAGGGCAAGAGGAGGGGGCGCTATGTAGAACAAGATCCCCAAAGCGGTTTAAGACATCGTCTTGTAGTCATGCACAAAAGGAAACCCTAAAGTCCATCAACTACTCCATCGAGTACGGCAAGTCCCCTCTTTCTCACTTCTTCAACCGCACCTTCCTCATCTCCTCATCTGTGTTACGACGACCCTAAAACGACATCGTCACTACCTACCAACCTCCAATGGCATGTCACAACTTGTACAGCATCAGCGCCGTCGTTGAATCTCACACCCCCTAAATCGACAGCTTCTCCCGGCCCTTCTAAATCCTCTTTTTTCTTTTTCTTGTTTTTTTCGTCGTTTTTTTTATCTCTCGCTTGTCATTACGCTCGTCTGCTGCTCCCCTGCCAGATTCGGCTATCCACACCCCTACCCTGACTTGCTCTTTCTGTCTTTCTCACATCCTGTCCGGTCCTGCTCCCAATCCGTCCTCGTCAACAGTTCCATCTACAGACGCTTGTTACCCTATTCAGACGAGACGCCTACGTCGGTCACTGCTCTCCCCCCTGCAGAGCCGTGTCCAGCCCGGTCTTCAATACATTTTTGCCTTGGTTGGTTGATGAGCTTTTGTCTTTTGCTATAAAGAGTGCCGACTCCGCCCTGGCCGCTACACACCCTCTTTTTGTTAATTCCGCACAACCAAAATCGCAATCTATATAAGCTTCGCGCCTCTCCAGACTAATTCGCATACTTTATTCCACTCTGACTTGGATTCTCTCTTACTTTTTTCTCAGCATGTCTTACTCTCCGGACCATCGTTTGCCCTCTCATCGTGAATTTGCGACTTCCACTCCAAGCTGCTCCTCTCCATCTTTCCCGCAAGTTGTTTCTCCAGCCCGCCAACCCCGCTCTCGTCACTCTTACAGCGGTCATTCTAGCTATCCATTGCCTGTGTACCCCTCGGCTCACCCGCAGCATCAGCGCTCTTCCCCAGATTCAGACACCATGCCAGAAAACTACCGTGCCGTTGACCGCGGTCACCTTAACATTCACAACACTCCTGGTGTTCTTCCGCCGCCTCTCTCTCATCAGTACCCTCCGACCCCAACTTCTTTTTACGAATGTGGCCGGTCACCACGCACATCCTATGCCCCATCAATGGAGTATTCGCACAGTCAGTCGTCGCAGGAAGGAACCCACTCTCCTGGTAAGTCTCCGGCTCTTTTCGGCAACAAATTAACTCCGCATACTAACACCGGTTCAATCCGTCTAGTCCGTTTACCACCTGCGAGCGAATTGATTAGAGAGGTTGATGCTTCATCTGCGCCTTACCATTCTCGGCCAGGTCCTCCTCATCACAGCCATTCTTCCCACCGGCCAGTACCGCCTCCAAGCGGTCCATTGACAGTCTCTCGTCCCTCTCCATCTTCATCTGCTGCTCCTTTGGAACCTGCGCCACGACAGGCGCGTACTCGCTACAACAAGGAATACACTCCGGAGCAGATCCACTTTGTCATGTACATCTTTGTCGACTGCAACAAGAACTGGGAGCAAACTCTTGAACTCTACCGCGCCGAGTTCAACGATGAGCGTGGTCCCGCAGGTTTACAGGGTGTTTTCTACCGTGAGAACAAAATCTTCCCCGTAACCGACGCAAACGGCCTTCTTCAGTGGGACTACAAAAACGAGAAATGGGCGACCAAGGATCATCCTATGCGCCACCACGGCGACGGAAAGATTGGTCTGTTGGACCGTTACCCCGACGCTGCGATTTCATACTCGTGGGTCAGTGATGAACACAAGCGCCGTGTTTGGGACATTGGCATGCGCCATCGGAAGCAGCGTCTGGACATGCTCCACTGGCAGCGGGAACGTACAGGCATGGCCGCTCCTCACAACTCGTCCAACATGAGTTATGCATCGCAGGTCTTTGGCCACCGCCACTAAGCCAATGGCTTACATTTCACCTGCCCCAATTCTTGTCTATAATACCTCATCTCATTGTCATCGTTTCTGCTTACCCCACGCAGACCACTTTGTTCTTAACTTCACCTATCATGTGATCCAGTCACAACCACCTTCATTCTCATTTTCAGGGGGCTAGTGTCACTTTCTCCACCCCGTTCTTTCTTATTATATCCAGTTTTGTTTTTCTTGTTCTTCACCTTACGGCCGTCTCGTCTCTATATACCACGGGGTCAGCACGCCCAATTGTATGCTTGTCCTCTCGCTTGGATTTTTGTCTTTTGTTTGTTTTGGTGCCTAGCTTTTTGGCTATCAATATTTTTTAGTTTTCATAGGGTCTGTTAGTGGCTGTCGATAACGACAGTAGATTCTGTAGCTTGAGTCCAGGTTGGCTTTTCGTAGTCTAAAATATCGACCTCAAGGTCTCATTTTCATCAATCCATGTATTTATTATCAATTAAATGGTGTTAATATCCTGCGTGCTTGTTTACTGCGTCGTTGAATCTCTTGATCCGATCAAGGATCTTAGCATCCCGCTCATCACCGTCCTCATCGCGGTCAAGATCTTCTTCTCGGACTTGAGTCCAATCTTCAGATCCAAAATCTGACAAGGCAACCTCGTCAAAATCCTGGCTACCATACATTTCACTCGCCCATCCACTACGTTGCATCTCAGCAAACTCGCCATCTGAATCCGACTCTAGTTCTTGATCAGGATAGTCGTTGGCGTAGTGGTTTTCAGCTGTATACTAGTTAGTCTCTTGGCCAATGCCACAAACGATGTTTTAAACCTACCGTTCTCGTCACTGTCATCACTGTCATATCCAACCATCTGAGAGTTCCGCTCCTCGTAAAAGTACTCTTGCTCGTCCAAATCAATGACCAGCCGTCCAATCATGTGTCTTGGGACATCACTAGGAATGGCGCGGGGATCCACGATGTGGTACTCCTCTTCTACATACTCGCTGTCCGAGTCTTCCACCGCAGGTGACTCTCCCCTCTTTACAGCAGTCCCTCTAGTCACAGCTGGGGCTGGAGCCAGAGTCTCAGGTGCAGCGGCTGGTGGTGGCGGGGTACTCTGCATCTTTGGCCGTGGTCTGAATCTGGTCATGGGTTTCTTGACGGGTTTATCACTGGACTTGCTCTCAACTTCGTGGGCCCACCGGCTGAGATCCTCGGCCATGCGGTCCATGTTCGCTTCTGGCTTCGGCTTCTCACTACCTCCCAGGCGACCGACAGGAATCGCAACTAGTCGTCTTTGTTGCGTGGATGGCGTGGCAGGGACTGGGATGTCTACAGAGCCTTCACCGTCGCATTCACTTTGTCTCCGACCACCATCAACACCTACAACCTCGCCTTTACCAGCCACGCGCATCTTAGTCTGTCGCTCGACAAACACTACGGTATTGTGTCGTCTCTTAATACCCGTTAATGATGAAGAGGAAGAATATGACTTGAGACGTTCCGTATCAGCCTTCGAGATGTGGAAAGTACGTTGTACCGGCCGATCAATCGGGGTGTTTGGTGTCTTCGGGGTCTTGGGCGATTTATTCGAGGGGATAAGCTGCTTCTCAGAGTCCGGCGCGGACGTTTGGATCACCGGTGGTGTTTGCAGTACGCGTGGCTGCGCTTCAAGCGGAGACTGTGGTACAGGCGTACGGCGCTTATAAAGATAGTTCATGGTACTACGCGCACGCTTGTTTCCATCGGCATCAAGCTCTGTAATCAAGGTATTAGCACGACGGTTCCAACCGATTGCGCAGCACAGACAAACATACCAAGAAACGTAAGTGGCGAGTCATCGTCGCGCTTGCGCTTAATGCGGATGACCTCAGGAGGGCGGGACATTGTGTATGCTTAATTATGACGATGATGGATACTTGGAAATGTTGGTAGAATGGTGAACGTCGCAAGATTGCGTGTTTAAGCCCCTGTCAGCCTTGATCAAGCTGCATCGCAAAGTAAAGGTGGGGCTTCACACGTGACGTCACTTTAGCTTATCGATAAGAAATCCCAATTGGGAAATCAACTCCACACCAAACAGAGCTGTTGATTTACACAAGTAATTTCCATAACAGGAAATTTCTCAACCACCACGACAATGAGAAGATGGTAATGGAAAGAACTCGAAAATTGTGTAGAAAAATTAACACTGTGGGTGAAATGGGATGAAAGGTCGTAATTTTGTGGTAGACTGGCCAGGAGTGTAAAATCCCCGTCTCTTGGTCCAAAAGGTTTCTCTGTCTTCTTCCAAACTATCGTGACAAACAGTTCCATCGCAAAATGGTGTTTTCCAACCTCAGAAATCAGCCCAAAATGCGTCAGGTTTCATCTTCTTCAATTTCTATTCCTCGTGCGTGGTTGAATCTCATCTCGCCACTTCGCCGCCGCAGTCGTTACAAGCCCGACCCGTTTCCCGACCCGTCTATCCTCGGACCTGTTTCTCCCGTTTCAATCGTCGATAATAACCGCCCTCTTTCGCGCAGCGAGACTGTTAGAACTGGAGGTGATTCTAGTTTTGTCTTGGCTGCTGCTGATATAGAAGATAACCGTCAGAGCTGTCCTTGGGCTGAGCCTCCTTTGAACTCACACGGCCGGCAGGCTGGGTCACCTTCCCTCAGTTCCTCGGAGTCCCAGGGAGATTCCAGCGATAGCCCCGTTAACGAAGTCGATAACGAGATGGACCGCCGTGGGGTGTTCCAGGGTGAGAATCTCAATGGGCGTCGGCCTAGCCAGCGGTCGACCCCAGAAAATGACTCTCTTCGTCGCTTTGCCCTGCGGACCGACCACAGCCAAGCTGTCCGTTGCTCCACCACGCCCCCGGATGTGCCCCCAAAGACCCCGGCTGACTCCCGCCGTTTGCCCTGGGAGACGGAACAGCTTGTGATGCCCGAGACTCCTCGTCTGTCTCAAACTCCCGGTGGCCCACGTACCCCCGGAACTCCAACTTTCACTTTCACGAACTTTGATGAGGTGGCTGCTCAGACAATTCCCGAAAGTGAGTACGAGGGGTCTTCTCCTCCTCCTAGCGCCGATCTCCAGATATCCCACAGCCACACGGAGCCGGAGTCTCAACGGTGCCCCACGCCATTCTTTCCCAACTTCCCTTCATCTCCGTTGGCTCGGCAGGGACATGATCGCTCCGTCAATTATTCGGAGCCGTACACTCCCCGCAATGGCTCGCAGCAGTCTTCGCGTGCCAATTCGGGTCCATGTACGCCGGGACTTATGCAGCCACAGACCCCCGTTGGGGCTAGATACCTGCCGAATGGAGTGGATCGGCCATTTCCGCAACAGCTGTTGACGCCTGGTAGTCACATGGAGCCTCAAACTCCCCTCTCGATGAACACCTACAGCCAGTTTTTGGAGTCTTTCCCCTTCGTCAATCCAGGCCCCGTCACACCAGCCGCACGGCCGGAACCTGGAACCCAATTCATGTCCAGCTCCTTCGGTCCGGATGTCTCCCTGCAACAAGGCACCCCCACCCCGAACCACCGCGTCCAACACCAGCCCCCCGTCACCTCGAGTCCCTTGCGTCCGGCTGGCCCTCCTTCACCTGGGCCGTATCACAGCTCTCCGCTCGTCAACAGCCAGCACACTCCCGGCACCCCCTCCGGCTTCATCTCACAACCGCCGGGTACACCTCTCTGGAACGTCCCCCGGACTCCATCATGCGAGCCATCCGGCGCTGCATCCCGTGCCACCTCCCAGACTGCCTCTCGTCTGACTCGCAATGCCAGTGCCAAAAGTCGGGTTCCATCGCTCTACGATGAGCCCCTAGTTCCAGCCTTCTACCCGGCTCCACCCTCCACCCCGGGCAGATTAACCCCCGATTATCCACAACTTCCGCAGTCACAGACCAAGGAGGTCTCTATTTTGAGCTTGACCCGCCGTCTGGGACTCCTTCCCACGCTTCCCCCATTCACGCGTAGCAGTGCACGCCGTTTCCAGCCCGGCGACGTTACTCGCCGCTCCATCGAAACTGAGCGCCCTACAAACCGGCCCTATCGTCGTGCACGTCTTGAGTTCCCAGAGCCTGACAACTCGCCCCTGTTTGTCGAGTGGCGCAAGGCTCTTAAAGAGAAGAAACCCCATTTCTGGCGGGGCTGCCTCGACTACCTGGCTGGCAAGCCGCGTCCGCTCAAGAAAAAGCCCTCAATGGCTCAGATCGCCCGGCTGCCACGAGAACTGTATCCACCGCGGCCATATGTCCGAATTGAACCTCCCGATTAGCATGATGAGGATTCGGCCATATTGATCCCCTGCCTGCGACATGAACCTATGCCTACCCCATTTGAGCTCAGGCAGATAGGGATGGAGTTTGCAGATTTCTACGAGTTGACGGATGACACCTGGTGGATGCGTGAAAAGAAGGAAGCTGAGAAACAGCAGAGAGAAAAGGAGCGGGAACTACAGGCTCTACATTCAGAGAAGGGGTACCCCGCGTTTGTAAAGAAGACCAAGGTCAATTACAGGCGGTTAAAGGGTCTGTTTAAGGAGCAGTATTATTAAATAGCTATGTCTATATGTTGTTTGTGTTCTTCAATGTCCAATGTACTTTGTCTTTTTCCGTGCAGGTCCTCCATCTTTATCCTCCTCGTCGTCAGAAATCTCAGCGTACTCGGTCACTGGCTGTGTGTCTTTCCAAGCCTTGGTGAACATGGGATCTTTCTTGGCGACTTCGGCGTATTTCAATAACGCTTCTCTTGGATCCTCGTGAAGCATCTTTGCCAATGGGATGTTATCTTGGATATGTTTCTCATCAGGTCGATTCTTCATGAATGGCGTCATACTAGGCATTTCAGGCCGTCTGACCTCCTTGTTCTTGCCACCCCGTTTCTGTGTAGGTTGGGTGGTGGTAAAGGCCATACCGCCAGTTAAGTCAACAGTAAGTGACGGGTCATCGTCAATGTGACGTCTCTTTGGCGCACGGGACATGACGTCCTTGGCACCCTTTTGAGATTTGTCTGGGCTGTAAAGCATATGTACTGAACCATCGGCTGATGAAGTGGCGATCTGATTGAGTTTAGGATGCCACGCGACGGCGATAACGGCATGATTTGGTGTGATGGGGGCCACGACTTCCGGCCGGAGATTGGCGGGATTGAGGATGTGAAGGTTACCCTGGTTTGAACCAACAAGAATGGATGTACTGTTGGGGGCGTAGCAGATGTTGGACATTGGGAAGGCGACATCGGCAGTCTCATGGGCTACCGTGACAAGTGGCTTGGTGAAGTTGCGAAGATCCCAAAGCTTAATGGTGTTGTCACCACCCCGGGTCACGACCATACGGCCATCACTTGACACATCAAGCCCCGAAGTCCAAGTCCCTGGGGTATGCGCGCCTTGAATCTCAGCGGCGGGTCTCCAGAAGGGGCCGTTTCCAGGGTACATAACGAGAGAACCATCGTCAGCAGCGGCGACTAAGGTTGTGGAGGAGGAGCCGGATGGAGTGTTTGCCCACTTTAGGGCGGTGATACGGATACGAGAGTTCTGGCTGGCAGACTTAGCTTTGAAGACAATGATGTCCTTTTGCTTACGGCGATTATTCATGTCCCAGATACGCACAGTCGAGTCAGTACCACCCGTCACCAACAGATTCCGATCCTCTGGATGCCAGCAGCCCATCGTCACTTCCGAGATATGCCCCGTAGTATTCCGCATATCCTTAAGATACATGTCACCCTTAACAAACTCCACCGCAACCTCGCCTTCCCTCGTGAGAACCTTAGCCTGTGGATGTCCTCCGGTAACAAGAATATGTGACCCGCTAGGCGAAAATGACACCGAGTGGACCGGCTGAGAGTCAGCCGCAACTGCGCCGGTGGATTTGGCCTCCCATGGGTCAATGGTGCGGAAGGCGCGTATGGTGGTGGGCGTCATGCTAGCGAAATCATGGAGGCGCACCGTGCAATCGAGAGAGCCGGACGCAAGACGACCTCCTGCGGGATCTAATGAGACGGAGGTGACGGCGCGCGTGTGCGTCTTGACAATCATCTCATGCGACATAGGAAAAGCATCCTCCGCATCCGATTCGTCGTCGTCGTCGTCATCATCATCGCTATCGCTATCGCTTTCCGGCTTAGCAACAGGCTGCGGCCCATATCCATCATCCGATTCATCACTGTCATCATCAGAATCCCCGTATGCGACAAGACTCGCCTTCGCTTTACCCTTGTCGACCGAAACATCATCCACCACCGCCTTTTCTACCGGGCGGCGACTTCTGTCAATTTGCGCCTCAATGTTCGCCTCAGCCTTCTGCTTTCCGAAAGCCTTGGGTAAAAAGGCGCGCATGGGATCATCGAGCGCCAATTCGGGCTCTTCAATGACAATTTCGTCGTCGCTCATAGTTCCGTTTTTGGGTGGTAAAGTCGTTGATGGAGAGGGTTGGTGTTGAGGAAGTTTGCGACAAATGCTGGCGCCAAATTTGGGTAATTATTTCGCACGGGCAGAATTAATGGACGTCCAAATTGGGAAACCCGGTGTGATGCTTCACCGAGCTGACCGAAGCGGGTTGAAAACATGGATTGCGACGACCATTTTGATTGGTGTACATGTGTGTAAATGCACGGTGTGACTGATATCGTGAAAACATGGTCAAGTACTTGATTTTTGTTTCACATTGGAATAACATAAACTTGATACAACACATGGTCAAATTGGTAGCAAATGATAATTTAACGTTAATTGCTCTTAGTGCATCAAACCCTTTATAATGCAGAACTTCTTGGATGGCGACTCGCTGGAGCCATCAAGGTCAGAGACGAGTCTACCTTTTTCGCCGGTGGGGAGATAGCCGGTGTTAACCAGGTAAACGCTCATGCGGGGCATATAATATCTGGTGAAGCGATTCAAGTACACGCACAAGCGATACGTCGAAGGGTCTCCGTTAAAGTCACAAGGCCCATCAATCGCGTTGAAAATAAATGTAGGAGTGGGGACACGGAAGGCGACACTCGCGAATTTCACGCCGTTTTCCTCCCAATTCTTGAATTCAAGAGACATAAGAGAAGACTAGAGTTGATTGTTAGCATGCCATGAGACGGAGACATCAAGAGTTCATATACTTACACTCGGGTTGACATGGCGCCGATACTCATTTCCTACTGGATCAAAGTCCCTGATGATCCGATCAGCCAGCCAGTCGATAGCAGCCGTGTTCGATGATATAACCTTAATCTCCTGATTATCGCCGCCCAAGATCATTTCATTGTCACCGAAAGTTTCGTGATGGTCGGGACTTGTCGTCGACAGCGGAGG